>CAUYPK010059405.1:0-22182 GCA_963574355.1 Loris lydekkerianus
TAGGTTGGCCAAAGGTTTATCTATTTTATTGAGCTTTTCAAAAAACCAACTTTTGGATTTATTGATCTGTTGTATAATTCTTTTGTTTTCAATTTCATTTAATTCTGCTCTGATTTTGGTTATTTCTTTTCTTCTGCTGGGCTTGCGGTTGAAGTGTTCTTCTTTCTTCAGTTGCTTGAGATGTTCCATTAGGTTATTAACTTCCTCTCTTTCCGTTTTCTTGAAGAAGGCTTGCAGTGCTATAAATTTCCCTCTTAGGACTGCTTTTGCAGTATCCCAGAGGTTCAGGTAATTCGTGTCTAGATTGTTGTTTTGTTCCAAAAATCTGGTGATTTCCTTCTTAATCTCATCTATAACCCATGTATCCTTCAGCATAAGGTTGTTTAGCTTCCATGTTTTTGTAGGGGTATGCAGGTTCCTGTTGTTATTGAGTTCAACTTTTATTCCATGATGGTCTGAGAAGATGCAAGGAATAATTTCTATTTTTTTTAATTTGCTGAGGTTAGATTCGTGGCCTAGGATGTGGTCGATTTTGGAGTATGTTCCATGGGCTGATGAGAGGAATGTGTATTCAGTTTTGTTGGGATGAAATGTTCTGTAGATGTCTGATAGGTCCAGATGTTGAATGGTTGAGTTTAACCTAAAATTTTTTTGCTTAGCTTCTTTTTGGAGGATCTATCCAGGACTGCTAAAGGGGTGTTAAAATCTCAAACTACTATGGAAGTGGAGGAAATCGAGTTGCTTATGTCTGTTAGAGTTTCTCTTATAAATTGAGGTGTGTTGTCGTTGGGTGCATAAATATTAATAATTGAGATCTCATCATATTGAGTATTACCTTTAACAAATATGAAGTGTTTATCCTTATCCTTAATTATTTTGGTTGGTTTAAAGCCTATTGCGTCTGCGAACAGGATTGCACCGCCTGCTTTTTTCTGCTTTCCATTTGCCTGGAATATAGATGACCATCCCTTCACCTTGGGTCTATATTTGTCTTTTAATATAAGATGCAATTCTTGTATGCAGCAGATATCTGGCTTGAGTTTTTATGTCCAGTCAGCCAACCTGTGCCTTTTTAGAGGACAATTTAAACCATTCACATTAATTGAGAATATTGATAAGCCTTTCGAGAGTCCAGTGGACATTTTTCATCCTTTTGTGACTGTGGAAGTTGGAATTTGATCAAAAATTTTTTGGGTGGGTTTACTTTTGTTGTGGAGAATTATGCTGATCTTTATGGAGGATAGGTCTAAGAATGTCCTGGCGAGCTGGTTTAGTTGTAGTAAATTTTTTCAACATGTGAATGTCGTTGAAGTATTTAATTTCTCCGTCATAAATGAAGCTCAGTTTAGCTGGGTACAGGATCCTGGATTGAAAGTTATTTTGTTTTAGGAGATAAAAAGTCGATGACCATCCTCTTCTAGATTGAAAGGTTTCAGCAGAGAGATCTGCAGTTATTCTAGTATTCTTCCCCTTGTAGGTAATGGTTTTCTTTTGTCTGGCAGCTTTCAGAATTTTCTCCTTCATATTAACTTTAGTGAAACTGATTATGATGTGTCTGGGGGATTTCTTCTTCGGGTTGATTTGTGCTTGAGTTCTGAAACTGTCTGCTTTCTGAATTTAGGAATCTCTTGGCATGTCTGGAAAGTTCTCCTTCATAATCTCATGGAGAAGAGACTCTGTGCCTTGTGATACCACTTCTTCACTTTCGGGAATTTCTATAAGACAAATATTGTTTATTTTCGAATTATCCCAGAGCTGTCTGAGAGAGTGGTCTGTTTTTGCTCTCCATTTCTCTTCTTCTTTGAGGGTTTGGGAGCGTTCGAAAGTTTTGTCTTCAATGTCAGAAATCCTTTCCTCTGATTGCTCCATTCTGTTACTGAGGGATTCTACTGTGTTTCTCAGATCTTTGAGGAATGCAACTTCTTGTCTCAATGTGTCAAAATCTTTGGTCATTTGGTCTTTGAATCCGTTGAATTCTTGAGATAACTTTTGGGATTCTAATTCTACCTTATTTGCTATCCAGATCCTGAATTCAATTTCTGACACCTCAGGTATTTGTTTGAGCATGGGGTCTTGTGCTGTTTTTTCCCCATTGATCCTTGGGGGAGTTGACCTACTCTGATTATTCATATTTCCAGAGTTTTTCTGTTGATTTTGCCTCATGATTGCTTTTCACCATTGCCTCTGGCCGTCCTCAGAGTTGGGGAGGTGTCTCTCCAAGATTAGACCTCAACGGGATCACTCTATTGTTGCTAGATCTTTGTAGGGAGTGACCCTGTGTAGTTCCTCTGGGGCTGCTCTAGCTAATGAGTTCTGGTCGTGGAAATAGCTCTGGTGTGTGACACACCCGGATCCAGCAACAGTCCTGTGGGTTGTGCGCATGGTTCTGGGAGTGCCTGGCACCCAGTGACGTTGGCACAGACAGCCCAAGGCTCCAGCAGTCTGTGGCCAGGAGAAGGGCTCTGCACAGAGGCAGGGAGGGCACCAGAGGGCACACAGCTACCAGAGTCCCTGGCCAGATTAACGGGCTAGAGTGGAGGCTGGGAGGACACAAGAGGGAAGACGCATGGTTGTGTGGCTCCTGCAGTTGCTGGTCAGGGAATGCAGAGGCCCAGTGGGTGTAGGTCACTGGTTGGGGGTCGCTGCACAGCTCTTATGGAGGTCTGGGTGGCACCAAGCCCAGGAGTTTGAGGTTGCTTTGAGCTGTGACGTCACGACACTGTACCAAGGGCAACAGCCCAAGGCTCCAGTGTGCCAAAACTATCTCACTCTGCCCCTATAGATTAAGGCTGTAAGGCAGCTCATTCCCCACCTTTAGGCTGCTCAGTCACTAGGTTACTTTGTCCCACCTGTTCCTTGCTCTGGGACCCTGAAGGTAGAGCTTGCCAGGGCAGTTCTTTCACAATGGCTTCCTGCGCCCAGCTCAGTGGCTCAGTCTTGGGCCCCAGATAATGCCATAAGTTCTCCACACTCCTGCTCAAGCTCTCCCCAAGGCAGTTCAACTGAGTGCCAAGTCCAAGAACACCAAAACAGTTCACAGGTAAGGCCTTTCTGGTTTGCAGTCTCACTGCTGCTTTTACTTACGATTGCTGGCATGATTAGGTCGATGGAACACATGCAACCACTTTCCAGTTTTCCACTGTTTTTGTCGTCCTCTTGGGGTCCAGAAGTCCCTTGCTGGCTCCCTGTATCCTCAAAGGGATGATTATAGGCAGATCTCACCGGCCAGAGATTCCTGGAGTCTTGTCTCCCCAGACTCATTGTGCCCAGTTGCAGGGAAGCTGTTACTCGGCCGCCATCTTTAATCCTATGTGTTAGCTGTATTTCTCATGGCTTAAATCTATGGAAATGATTGATAGAGGTCAGGTGCAGTGGCTTATGTCTGCAGTCCCAGAACTTTGGGATGCCAAGGCAGGAGGATAACTTGAACCCAGAAGTTTTAAGGTATAGTGAGCTATGACTACCACCAGTGCCCTCCAGACTGGGCAACAGAGGAAGACTCTCTAAGTGGAGAAAATGAACAATAGGAATAGAAATGGTGCAGAACCTTATCTCAATTTAGCAATATGTGTTATTCTTCCACAGCTTCATGGACTAAGGAAGGAAGGATTCAGCTCCCTCTGAAAAGCTTTATTTAGACAAAATTTTATATATTGTCTAAAAATTATCACAATGTGTTCTTTTTTATCAGTTGTAAACCATTAATAATTATAATGAAAACTCAGTTCAGAAGAACTGATTAACATTTAGAGCCATAGGATATTAAAAGGAAATTAATTTTAATTTTCATTAGTTATTTTTGTGAAGTATGATAAGGATGGTCAATAAAAGATATTCATATAAGGCACAATGGTTCATGCCTGTATTCCTAACACTCTGGGAGGCAAGGGTGGGTGGATTGCCTGAGCTCAGGAGTTCAAGACCAGCTTGAGCAACAGTTGTCTCTCAAAATAGCTGGGCATTGTGGGGGGCCCCTGTTGTCCCAGCTACTCAGGAGGTTGAAGCAAGGGGATCTTGAGCTTAAGAGTTTAAGGTTGCTGTGAGCTATAATCACACAGGACTCTACTGAGGGTGGCAAACTGAGATTGTGTCTCAAAAAAAAAGAAAAAAACTTTCAAAGGCCAGGCATGGTAGCTCAAGCCTGTAATCCTAGCAGTCTGGGAGACTGAGGTGGGTGGATTGCCTCAGCTCACGATTTTGAGACCAGCCTGAGCTGGAGGCAGGCCCCATCTCTAAAACTAGCTGAGTGTTGTTGCAGACACCTATCGTGCCAGCTACTCAGGAGGCTAAGGCAAGGGAATCGCTTGAGCCCAAGAGTTTGAGGTTACTGTGAGCTATAACACCGTGGCATTCTACTGAGGGTGACAAAATGAGACTTCTGTCTCAAAAAAAAATTTTAAAAGACATCCATAGAAAAATACATTACATTAGGGTAAAACTTTATGAGTCAAGCAGAATATAAAATAAGTTCAAAGGGAAAAGAATGATATAAAATTTCTGATTCTTCCAAAAATATTTATGTCTTTTTTGAGTGGGTTGTGATGGATGTGTGTATACCTGGATCATTATGAAAGTTTTGAGGCATGCAAAAATCAAGAAAAATAAAATCCAGATGAACAGAAACAAATGAAGCCTCCCAGCAACACCAGTAAACTGAGCAAGTTGAAATTTGCACTGGTGAATCAGAAAGGATGCTGTTGACTGTGTTTCTTGGAAATGAGATAATACAGTCCATCTCAAAACTTTCATAGTGACCTATGTGTTCAGAATGTATTTGCCACATTAAAAAATGATGTATTTAGTAAACAAGGTTAGATTATAGAAAGGAAATAAAAGATGAATGGAAGACTATTCCTCTTTTAATAGAAAAATGAATGACATAAATTTATTTTAAAAGTTAAATATTTATTATATGCTAGAAATTATATCTTTTAAATTGCTTAACTATAATTAAAAATCTTAGGTATAACCTAAGAAACACATTGAGGGCAGATCTATATACCAGGGATGGGGAAACTTTTCACATTGGAAGGCCACGTTAATTTAGCTGTAATCAAATAAGGCCACATTCAAGAACTTACAATGTTTGTTAAATATACTTAAAAATTATATTACTTTGTAAAAATCTAACTACTGTGTACTTATTAATTTTAAAAAATGAAAACCATTTGTTAATTTTGAAATTAACTGACCTTTTAATGATTCTGTTGTGTCTGCTTTCTGTTAGAAATCATGTGAATGGTTGCAACATGGATATCTACAGTCTTGGTTGATCTTCTAGATGGGTGTCAGTAATTTGTAACCTTGTGGGTATGTTGATTTGGGAGATAAGTGTTTGAAAAGCATGAAGGCATTTCTTTTGCATGTTGCCAAAGACGGTATTTTACTGCATTTTCCCCTTATTCAATCGGATCTTTCCTAGCATCAAACAATGACTTTCAGATATCATCTACCATCTAGTCCTTTAGAGGCCTTGATGGTAGAACTAGGTGAGGCTGAAATGCTAATTTGAGTGTGATGTCCTGATTCTCAAAGTTAGTGAAACTTTTGTTGTATTCTTCAATTAATGGGTCTGTAACAAGCTGTGTAGTCTTCAAATGATTTGCATATATCATCCTGCTCATTAATGACCTTTGCTAACTGGGGAAAATGATCATCTGAAATTTCCTTTTGAAAAAGTGTTTTGAAAAAAGCCTAGAATTTTTTTTTTTTTTTGTCATGTAACACATTACACATAAATTTAGTTTTAAGTTGCAAAGAAATATTCAAGTCATTTTGATTTGACATGATATCACACAAAAATGCCACATTTCTATAGAAATCTATATTTCACGTTGCTAGTTCTATTTTTCATACAAACTAACTTTTCTCACAGAGATAAAATTTTGGCTAATACCTGTCCCTGCAGTACCCAACACATTTTAGAATGGTAAGGCAGATCCACACTGAATACATTATCCTTCAACTTTAGTATGTTATGAGACTGACAATGCCACAAATATAGTCAATGCTTACAACTTGTTACTAAGTGTCACTTAAAATAGTAGTTTTAGCACAGAGATTTTGCTGATGTCATGATACAATAGAAGGCAATGAGAGCATCTGGTTCTGTTAATATTTTTTTTTAATCTGTGCAATAAACCCTTCATGTTTTTCTGTCATGGAAGGTGCACCATCTCTGCAAACACTCATTAAATTTACCAAGTTCATTTATGAACTTTATGATCTTTATCTTGAAAGTTGTTGAAGGTATCTATTCCTTGTATTAGAGTGTCTAATGTGATTAACTCTTCATAGCAAAAACATTTTCTGTTATGACCCAAATGAAGCATAAAGCCAGTGCTAAGTCAGTAACATTAGTTGAGTCATCCAAAATGAGTGAATATATGTATTTTCCTTTTGAAGTATTGTATGAAGTTATTCTTTTAAGTTGAAGTCTGATTCATGCTGTTGATCAGTTGCTTGTGCTTTGAAACCTTATCAGGGTCTAAGCATCCTACAACTTAAACAATGCATTCTTTCACATTTTCTATGTCATCAAGTGGTTTCCATTTTTCCGCAAGGACATAAGTTACTTTATAAGTTGCTTCAGTGGCGTTATTTCAGTGTCTTACTTGCTGCTTGAAAGAATTGTTATAACTTGCTTTTCGTCTTTTCATTCTTACAATATCCTGAGAGGTTACTGTATTTCTATATCACTTTCAAGAGAATTATGGTTGTGTCTTTTGGATTTTCTAAGTATATAATCATATCATCACCAAAGAGTGAAAGTTTGATCTCCTCTGTCCCTATTTGAACACCTTGGATATCCTTCTGTTACCTGATTTCATTTCCTAGAACTTCCAGCACTATCTGGAATAGTAGTGGCAAATCCTTGTCTGGTTCCAGTTTTAAGTGAAAATATTTCTAGTTTTTCTCTGTTGAGTATGATATTGGCTATGGCTTTATTGTAAATGGAACCTGTTAGTTTAAGAAATGTCTCATTTATGCCTATTTTTAAAGCATTCTTATTAAAAAAAGAATGCTGTATTTTGTCCAATGCTTTTTCTGCATCTATAAAGAGAATCATATGGTCTTTGTTTTTGTTTATGTATTGAATAACATTTATGAATTTGCATATATTAAACCAGCCCTGCATTACTGGGTTGAAGCTAGCCTGGTTGTGAGATATATATATATATATATATATTTGATATGTAGCTGAAATCTGTTTGCTAGGATTTTATTATTTTTGTATCTATATTCATTAATATAGTGGTCTGTAATTTTCCTTTTTTATTAAGTCCTTTCTTGGTTTTGTTATCATGTGATATTTGCTTCGTAGAGGGAGTTGGGAAGGGTTCTTTCTTTCTTAATGCTTTGGTATAGGTCTTACAATGCAGGTACAAGCTCTTCTTTAAAGGTTTGGCAGAGTTGTGGTGTGGTCCTTTTTGCTAGAAGCTTTTTTATTGTTGTTACAATTTCTATGTTTGATACTGATCTGTTCAAGAGTCCCATTTCTTCCTGGTTAAGTCTAGGGAAGTAGTGTGATTCCAGAAATTGATCCATTTCTTCCACATTTTCACATTTCTGGGCATAAAATATTTTGTAGTATTCAGTGATGATCATTTGTATCTCTGTGGCATCTGTTGTTATTTTCCTTTTTTTTGTTTCTGATTAAGGTTACTATTTTCTGTTTCTAGTTAATCTGTCCATACGTTTATCAATTTTCTATATCTTTTCAAAGAATCAACTTTTTGTTTCATTAATCTTATGGATTTTTTTGTTGTTGTTTTTAATTTCATTTAGTTCTGATCTGAGTTTGGATATTTCTTTTCTTTTACTTGGTTTTGGATTGGATTGTTTTTCCTTTTCCACTTCCTTGAGGTGATGCTCATGGCTGAGAAGAATCAACATTGTAGATATACTACCCAAAGCAATCTACAGATTCAGTGAATCCTCATCAAATTACCAACATTACACTTTGAAGAACTTGAAAAAATAGTTCTTTGTTTCATATGGATCAGAAAAAAATACAAATAGCCAATGCAGTTCTCAGAAATAAAAAAAATCTGGAGGCATCACTTTACCAGATTTCAACTTACACTAAAAGTCTATAGTGTTGGTATTGGCATAAAAATAGAGACATAGATTTATGGAACAGAATTGAGAACCCAGAGGTGAAACAAGCCTCATCACATCATCTGATCTTCAATAAATGAAACAAAAGAACACACTGTGGTAAAGAATTTCTATTTAATAAATGGTGCTGGGAGAACTGGTAGCTACATGTAAAAGATGCAAATTGGATCCACACATCTCACTACTTAGAAAGTAATTCATGCTACTGAATAAAAGATTTAAATATAAGACATGAAATGATAAGAACTGTAAAAGAAAGTGTGGGAAAATCTCTTTATGACGTCAGTCTTGAGATATGAAGAAAACCCCATTGGAAATTGCAGCAACAGCAAAAATAAATAAATGAGACCTGATGAAATTTAAAAGTTTCTGTACAGCTAAGGACATACTCAACAACAACAACAACAAAAAAAATAGACAGCCTTCAGAATGGAGAAGTTCTTTACATGTTACAAAATTGACAAAACATTAATAACCAGAATCTACATAGAACTCAAGCAACAATGAAAGAGAAAAAAACTCATTAATTATTAGGTTAGAAACATGAACAGAATGTTTTCCCAAGAGTGCAGATGCATGGCCAACAAACACGTGAAAAAATTTTCACCATCCCTAATCATCAGAGAAATGAAAATCAAAACCACTTTGAGATATCCCCAGTGAGAATAGCCCACATCACAAGGTCCCAAAGCTGCAGATGCTGGCTTGGGTGTATAAACGAGGGGACACTCCTGAACTATGTTTGTGATTGCAAACTAATATATCCCTGTTGGAAAGAAATACAGAGAAATCACAAAGAGCTAAAAATAGACTTTCCATTTGATCCTGTAATCCCATTACTAGGTGTCTACACAGAAGAAAAAGAAATTTTACCTTAAGGACATGTGCACCCAAATGTTTATGGCAGCACAATTCACATTTGGAAAGATGTGGAAACAACCAAAATGCCTTCAATGTATAAAAGGATTAATTAACTCTGAGTTTATCAGATAATGAAATATCTGATAAGGGGTTAATATCCACAGTATATTCACACACATGCACATACATACATACATACATACCAGGGAATATTGCTCAACCATTAAAAAAAAAAAGATGGAGACTTTACATCTTGGGTATTTACCTCGATGGATTTGGATAACATTCTCCTTAGTAAAGTATCTCAAGAATGGAAAAATAAGGATCCCATGTACTCAATACTATGTTGAAACTAGTAGTTCAAAAACTATTGGCTCACACAAGAGAAAAACAGTTAAACTCAAGAGGGGGAGAGAGGGAGCTCAGTAAGTTCCCATGTAATGGGTCCAATGTAAGGCGTATATGGCACACTTTCTGGGTGAAGGGCCCAACTGTCACTTAGACTTCACCTTACAACACCAAACATTTTAACCTAATCGTATGTACCTTTTATTAATCTGAAAATAAGAGTAAAAATAAAGCCATAAGAACTGAAACAAAATGACATATCTGATAAGGGGTTAATATCCACAGTATATAAAGAATTCCTACAACTCAAGTAAGAAAGACGCCATTTAAAAATTTGCAGAAGACTTAAGGAAGATGTACAAATTTCTATTAAGCATATGAAAAGATGTTCAACCTCACTAACCATTAAGGAAATACAAATTAGGTGAGATACCACTTCACAACTTTAGGAAAACTACTATGAAAACCACAGAAAATAACAACTGTTATCAAGAATATAGAGAAATTGGAATTCTGTGCATTCCTGGGGCAAAAATAAAATGGTACAGCCACTGTGGAAGAGAGCATGGGTGTTCCCCAAAATGTTAAAAGGTAGAATTACCCAGCAATTTCAATTCTGGGTAAACATCCCGAAGAATTGAAAGCAAGGAGTAAAACAGTTGTTTTTACACCAATCTTCAGAGCAGCATTATTCACGATAGCCAAGAGATAGAGGGACCCAGATGTTTCTACCTATGGATGAATGGATAAAATGTGTTAGACAAATCAATGGAATATTACTCTGCCTTAAAAATGAAGTTCTGGTACATACTACAACATGGATGAACAAAACTTCATGCTAAGAGATATAAACTCGGCAGAAAAGGACAAACATTATATGATTCCATGGAGACAGAACACAGATCAGTAGTTACCAGTGACTGAGAGCAAGGGGGAGTTGTTTATCAAGTACGGAGATTCAGTTTGAGATGTTGAAAAAGTCCAGGAGATGGGTGATAATGATGGTTGCGCAACTATGTGAATGTTCTTAGTATCACTGAATGCATATTTGAAAATGGTTGAAATTGTAAATTTTATGTTCTATATATTTTTGCCACAACAAAAATAAATAAAATATATTGAAGTAGTTTTTCAAATCTGTAAATGCAGATATCATCAAGTTTCTCTTAGCTAATGTGTGCATAGCCATTCACATATCTGGAGAACACCTGTCCAGTTTCCTACATGGTCTGCATCCAGCCCTCATCTCTTACTTCAGGTTCCTTGTTCTACACACCTGGCAGTTCACACCTGTTACACTTTATATAAGTTGTTCCCTCTACTTTGTCTCTTCTCTCCCCACCCAGTTGGAATCTGATACTTCAGGATCTAGCCCATGTGGCCACCATTTTTTGAAAAATCTGTGCTCTCTCCTTCAGATAGAACCAATTTCTCCTTTTTCTATGTTTCTAAAGAACTTCACCATAGCTCAGCTATATCCCATTCCTGTCCCAACCAGATGGAACTGTGTAAGGACAGAGATCGTATCTCATTCACCTTTGTAACTCTTGCTCATAGCACAGAGCAAAATGTGAGGCAGGATCTTAGTAAATAGTTGAATAGCTGAATTTAAAAAATACATATGCTTCTTTCCTAATAACTCACCTCTGAAATTGTAGAAAGCCATTTCCCTCTTCTTTTCAGAACCAGGAAATAAGACACAAAGCAAGCTCACGCCTTCCTGGGGCTACAGGCTCACTGCAGTGGGTGTAGATGAAACATCGGAATTCTGCTCTTATCTGACAATCCTGGTCTCTTCAACCAGGCACTAACTCTTACTGTCAGTACGTCATAGAATTTCTTTATTGATTATAAAACACAAGTTCTCAAATATTTGTACTAAGTCCTGTCTATAAATGAAATAAATCTGATACATATTTCTGCTACCCATTCCATAATAAACACCCTGCCACTGTTCCAACACCAGGAGGTTGGAAACAGCTGTATCATTAAAGAAGGATAGCCAATCCTAAGCAGTGACCTCCAGATGAAAGGCTCATTATTTCCTTACTGGTCTCAAGAGCTATTCAGTCCACAAGCATGCCAGCATGGGATTTGGACTGAAGAGTCTAAGCCTTGAACTACAAAAAAATGTAGGTAGTCCTTGACACAATTTGGAGCTATTACATTCTATTGTGCCAAGAATTCCTTATTAAAATACAATTTAGTTGTGCATAACCCATCTGGTCCGTATTATGGTCTTTCATGAAGAGAAAGCACAATTTTGTATTTACCTGATGTTCTGTCGTATAAGCATGTACTTTTGCAGAAATAGGCATTTCATAGTGCTGAAAAAATAACAATTAGGGTAACTTTAAAAATACTTTACCAGCCTTCCCTTGACTAACTTTTGTGACTTTGAGCTATGAGATTCAAATTCTTATATCAATTGGGATTTTAATGGAAAAGAAAATGCCAAACTAAAGCAAAAAATGTGTAAACATACATTAACATATGCTACGTTTATTTGCTGTGATTTCTGTTTTATTTTATACTTTTATGATTCAAATTCAGGTCCTTTTAAACATAACATAGATTTCCCACTAGTCTTAGTTTGTGGGGGGGTTTTCCCAAGGAATTTGGATATCTAAAGGTGAGAAGTTTACTTTTGATTGTGTCTTGACTCAGTCTGCACCCTGTTAGCAAAAGATTGCAATTATTTCAGTTCAAAATATTTCAGGAAAGTATTTCAAACTAGGGTGATTGCATTTTGTCATACCAAATGGGGAAAATTTTTGTAGCTTGCTATTCACAACAGTTTATACCCTACTCTAGAAAGGATTCCTTGTTTTTGTTTTAACATGGCATTCAAAGATGTGGTTTTTCTTTTTCCACATGCTATGTGCTTATAATTGTGAAGTGTTTTTTTCATGTTACAATCATGAGTAAGTTGGTAGCCATAAATACTGATTTGATTATGAATTATTCTAACTTACTTTTTTTTCTTTTTTTTTGAGACAGAGTCTTAACTTTATTGCCTCTAGAATACCATGGTGTCAGTGTAGCTTTCAGCAACCTCAAACTCCTGGGTGATCCTCCTGCCTCGGCCTCTTAGGAAGACTGGACTATAGGTGCCTGCCACTACATCTGGCTAATTTTTCTATTTTTCATAGAGACAGGGTCTCACTCTTGTTCAGGCTGGTCTCTAATTCTTAAACTCAAGGGATCTTCCTGCTTTGGTCTCTCTGAATGCTAGGATTGTAGGCATGAGCCACAAAGCCTGGCCCTAACTTAAACATTTTTACAAATCACTTGTTATATAGAGTCTACTCCTAATAACTGCTGTCTATTAAACGGGTATTTGGTATGAACTGTAATATCTTTCATGTTCTCTGTACCCTTATTTCCTCTTTTGTGAGGTAGGGTAACACTTCTTTGTGAAGGATTGTTACAAGGTTTAAATGAGATAATCTATTTAGAGTATTGCCTGATTCTTGGAACAGAGAAAGCAATAAATGCATATTAGCTTTTATTACGTATCATCATCATCAAAAATAACAGGGGGGATAGTCATACAGAGTGTGTGGTTTTCTTTTTATTTATTCATTAAAAAATTGAAGATTGGGGGAGATTATGGAAATTGCCTGTCCTCACACAGCAATTAAGAGCTTGAACTAAACTGTCCTGTGTTTACTTTTATGAGTTCCTTCCTCTTCAACATTAAATATTAATACTCTGCATATGTTCACCTACTGAGTGCCTACTGCAGCCCAGCACTGTACTAGATTCCGGGTGTGCAATGTTGAATGGAACTGATAGAATCTCTGGCCACATGAGGTAGCTGGACAACAATGCAACAAAAATTAAAGAATGTTACCAGCTAAGGAAAAAATGACTACAGTGTGATGATGGAGAACAGCACTTTCTCCCTTCTCATCTGTATAATTCTTTAAAGTTGACATAATGCTTGTCAATTATAATAAAAATAGAGATATAAATAGGAAACATAATTTCCCCTCATCTATCTTCATTTCTGCTCAGTAATCAATTGGAATAGTTGACCAGACTTCCACACTTAATCATGCACTCATATAAACATATGTAAACATATAGCATTTTTGTTGTGATTTTACAAAAAAAAAAAAAAAAATGGATCTCATACACATTATTCTGTAACTGCTGATGTTTGCTTTAAAAAGTCCTTAGAAGTTTTGTGAGTATATGATGCTTGCTGTTAGCATTTTACCTGCCTGAGGATGCGAGAGAAAACTCTCCAAAGATTTTATAGATAAGGCCCTGCCCATTTAAAGGCATTAGAAGCTTCTGATCTCCACTTAAATCTGGCTACTCAATCCCATAATTTATTGGACAAAAGATACTCGAGGGTGTCTTAATACTACTACTTATGATGATCCTTGTTCTATAACAGCATTTCTGATTTTTTTTCACTTGATTTTCTACCCACTTACCTACTTGCCAATTTATTTACTTATTTTTGCCTTTTCTTTTGTTAATCTCATGCTATTTATTGGTCATTCATTCATGTTTATAAATATATATTTAACACTTAAAAAGATGGATGCTTAGTATTGTAGAGATTTGCTATAATCACCTGCTCCTGAAGAACTTCAGGGTTTTGTTTTCTTTTTGTGTTTTCCATTTGGTTTTCTACTACCAATAATACTATAAAACAAAATTTTACTTACCAGTACTTTTATTTATGAGAAATGGGTTTCCAGAACTATAATTTCTATTTCTGTTTATGTTATATCTTAATATATATGGCCAGATCAAATTTCAAAAAGGATTATAGAATTTTGACTTTTACATAGATATCTTTAATGCCAGTCTATCACCACAGACCTGATGTACAAAGTATTAATAGAAGATAATGATATTATTTAATTACTCTCCTCCATAGGTTACTTTTCCACTTGAGTTCACTACTAGGGATGCTGGAAGAGCAGTCAGTAGAGGAACAGGTCATCCTTTTCCCAAATGAAGCAGCCATCTGTTAAGTGTCAGCTGTTAGTTGAGAGCCTAAGAGTGGCGGCAGGTACAACCCGTTGGGGTTGGACGATGGCGGTGGGACGTCCAGACAGGAGTCTGTGCAATTAGCCAAGACAGTTACTGCATTTTTGGCAGTCAGGCAGCAGTTAAAGAAAGACCTTTTTCCAAGAAGGAAAAGCCATTTAATAAGTTTGGGTCAGTTTGCTCATAACAACACTGTATTGAGGACCCCAAACCCCAGGAGCTTGGCAAGCCAGCCAGGCTCGGCAGGTCTTCCTCTCAACTCACCGAGTCTGGGGCCCCCTGGCCGGGACCTGGCTCTCTGGGCTTTGACTGTATTCATTTAATAGCATGCCTAACTAACAAGAAAGTAAAGGCAAAGGAATCTTTTCCCCCCCATTAATCTAAAAGAGTAAAATTTAGTGACTATAAGCAAGCCGCCACCATCCAAGGAAGGATCAGAGAAGGGCAGACTGTCGGTTTGCACTGAGGGCTGTGTGTTTGGGATGGCAGCTGGGAGGTGGTGGCCCACAGAAAAATGACATTAATGTTTAGAGATTGGGTGGTGCTGTCTTTTATGTATATGAATTAACATTTGTATATGCCTAACTAGTGTGAAAGTCTGATTTTATAATGTGTCAGTGGGCCATCGTGTACCTGTCTCATGAATAAATAAAATAAAAACTAAGTGCATTTATATAAATATTTAAAACTACATTGCATTCTTATACTTTTTTCATTTCACCTATGGAAATCTTGCCAAAACCAAATCAAGTTTGAATGTTTACAAGGTAAGAGAAAACCAGCGTGCAGATTTTGAAACTAAGAAGTAGATATTTTTGGTTTTAATTTTTTTCTCCACCAAATTTCTTTCATCCAAATATCTGTTAAGCAAAATATCATAGTTCCAGGGAAATAAACAGATCTGATCATCTAATGATGGATTATTTGAATGCAGATTGAAATGGAAAATGAGCTTGTTTATACGTTTCAAAATGCTGTAGCACCTGCAACTGATAAAAATTAGTAGAAACATCAAAGTCTTTGAAGAAACATGTGGCCAAGCCAGCGCCAACTTGGATGCAATCAGAACACTGGCTGCTTAGAGAAAATATCCCGACCTTCAGCTAGTCACAATGTTAATGTGAAATGAAGAGTGAAAATTTTTACATGGTTCAGTATTGCTTGGAACGATGTCAGTGTCAACAAGGTCAGTTCAGGAAAGAGATGCTAGATTTCTTAGAACTCCCCCCACCCTTATTGTATGTTTTCATCAACTTGGGTTTCTTGTTTATATAAAATTCACTCTCAGTCTTTAAAATAATTTCTTATTGATAACACATGACATTATATTGCTGTTTGGGGGATCTAAATTTGTAAAGTCAGTAGATTCACATCCAATGCTACTCTGGCCTCTGAAGAATAGACACTGTGATTCTAAGTGTGAGGTCTGGCTAGAGGGGAGTTATTCCAAAAGGAGTGAAGCTTTCTAAGTCCTTTGCCCCAAAACATACATGCAGAAGCCTGGCTTATGCATCCAGGCCCATGTCATTATTTTGCTTGTAGCAACATCTGTTACAAGTAGATTTCTAAGTATTATCACATTTCTGTAATAAATTTATTGCTTTAATCCAGAGTTTCCCAACAACGGCATTATTGACATTTTGGACCAGATAATTCTTTGTTGTAGGGGGTTCTTCTGGGCATTGCAGGATGTTTAGCAGAATCTTTGGCCTACTTCATGCCAATAGCACCCTTCCCTGAGTCATGCTGATAAAAATTGATCTCCAGACACTGTCAGATGTCTCCGTGGAGACAAAATTATCCCAGCTGAGAATTACTGCTTGAAATAGTTATATTAATAAAATATGAATATGTTTTGAAAGTTCAAAACAGAAGCAGTATGAGTAAAATCTCCCTTTTCCTCCCTAGAGAACTATTGGGAGGTAATGAATAGTAATGATCTCTTAGGTCTTCCAGAAAGATGGCGTTCATGTATGAGTATGTTTGTTGATTTTTCACAATTAGGATCATTCTATAACATATATCATTACTTTTTCATTTTAATATATCTGTGAGATTTTGGTATTACAGTACGTATGGATTTATAAATGTCAGCATACTATTCCATTACATGGATGAATTAAAATGTCTTAAACCAGCTTTCAATATATGTATATGCAGATTGTATTTTTTTCTAAATAATACCTCACTCTTGTATTCATGGAATCCTGCATGATTATAGTTCTGATATAATTCAGAGTATTTTCCTGCAATCAGAATCACTAGATCAAAAGGAAATGACATTAAACATTTATAGACACTATTACCAACTGGTTATTAGAGGAGCTACTTCCCCCAGGTTATCAAACTTTTAAATCTTTACCTATCTGATAAGTAACAAGTGATGTCCCTTTTTGTGTGTGTGTTTAATTAAAATAAAAGGGATTTCTGGTATTTCTAGGTGCTTTTTTTTTTTCCTCATGTGATCTACTACATGTACTCTTTTCTCCCTTTCTTAGCAGCTTGTAGGGTGTTTTCTTTATCATCTTAAGAACTATTTATATATTGAGGAAATTAGGGGTTTTTTTCATAGATGTTATATATATTTTTATACTATTTGTTAGTTTTCTTTAAACGTTATTGATATTTTCCTCTGTGGAAATTAACTGGTTTGTTTCAAATTTATCCCTGTTTCTGAGTTGACTATCTTGCAGAGATCCATTTTCACATACAACATAATGACTTTCTTCTATGTTTTCTTCTGTGCTTTCAGAGTTTTGTTTTTTGTGTTTAAATATTCAAGACATGAAATTAATTTGCATATAGAGAGAATGAAATACCATATAATTTTTCCAATACTGTGGATAATTTGCCATATGATAAAGAGCATTTCAAACATGTGGGATAAAGATGGCATATTAAACAAGTGCTGTTGACATAAATGCTAATATTTGGGTGCTAAATAATAAAGCTACTTGAAAGGACCCACTGGGTCTGTTCATACTTGCTGCTTAAAAGGAACCATAGGGACTATTTTTTCTCTATTAGAAACAAAATTTATTTGAGATTAATATGAAGGCACAAATGATTAGATTACACTGTTGGCATTTATTAGGTACAGCACACCCCCCTGGGTGAAGGGCTCAACAATAAGGGATTTTATATCCTAGTGAGGAGAGGCAGTGTTATCAAAAAGACAGGTGGGGGGCTCCATCATATAGGGTTTTGTACATAGGGTTATAAATTTGATCTTATTTGAATAGCCTCTCTATATCATGTTTGTTTGACATGTTTCTCTTATATGTAGCATATATTTTAGATTTAATTTTTTATCCTCCTGAGCTTTTAGAAGGTTTTACTATTCATATAACACACATATTTAGCATTACTTCTGTCATCACATTTTATGTTAATTGTTCATCTTTCAATGTTTCCTTGGTTTCTATCTTTTGATAAAACTCCTGTCATACATTATTTCCCTGAGGACCTGGAAACAAACATTCACTGCTTTCTTCTGGTATGGGGTTATGCTAGAGAGAAATAAGATACCAGATTGATTTTTCCCCCTGTAAATTAATTACTTTTTTTTTTTTTTTTTTTTTTTTGCCTAAGCATACTGAACGCTTGATCTTGTCAAATTGTGAAGCTCTTTAAATTTCTATAGCGAGGTATATGTGGGTGTTAGTTTTTCTGTATCCATTGTTTGTTTTGTTTCCTAGAGCAAAAGATACCCTAGCAGGGGTCCTCTAACTTTTTAAACAGGGGGCCAGTTCACTGTCCCTCAGACTGTTGGAGGGCCAGACTATAGTTAAAAAACAAACAAACAAACAAAAAAAAACTATGAACAAATTCCTATGCACACTGCACATATTTTATTTTGAAGTAAAAAAACAAAAGGGGAACAAATACAATCACACTGCCTCATGTGGCCCGGGGGCTGTAGTTTGAGAACCTCTGCCCTATTGGATGATTAAGGTTTCAGAATACTTCAGAACTTCTTTTTCTGCTATTTCTTTGAACATTTTCCCCCCGTGCTACTTGCTCTATTTTTTTTTTTTTTTTTATTGTTAAATCATAGCTGTGTACATTAGTGCAATGAAGGGGTACAATGTGCTGGTTTCATATACAATCTGAAATATTCTCGTCAAAGTGTTCAACGTAGCCTTCATGTTCTATTTTTTTTTAAAGTACAAGCATCTCCTTTTTTGTAACTTTATGTTACTATCTTTAAAGGCCTCTAACTCTATGATTTTCTCTTGGTATCATCACTAACCGTTTGTCTTTGCTGGGCTTTTTTTGCTCAAGTCTTTCCTACCTATTTCTACGTGTGCTTTCAGCATTGTCAATTCTGGTTTTTATTTCCCTTTATGTGGCCTTAATTGGTAACACTCTCCCTGTTTGTCTCCTTCTTTGATATCTCATACATCTTATTTTAACCTTTATTTAAAGGAAACACATTTTCATTAGCTCTTTTTTAAATTTCAGATAAATATAAGGGTACACACCAATTAGGTTACATTGTTTGCATCTGTTAGGTAAAGTCCAAGTTTCAGTTGAGCCCTTCCCCCAGGAGGTGTGCCGTATACTCTACGTTGTACCCACTAGGTGAGAGCTTATCACACTTTCTCCTCCTTATCTCCCATTCTTGAATTTAAATGTGTTTTTCTCTGGTGTGGGCATGTAGATGTTCATGAGTTTCATATTAATATTAAATACATTGGATGCTTGCTTTTCCATTCTTAGGAGAATGTTCTCCAAATCCTTCCAGGTAAATTCAGTAGATGTGAAGTCTCCATCTTTCTTTATGGCTGAATAGTATTCCAGTTTATTTATCCATTCCTGGGTTGATGGAGACTTAGATTGTTTGTACATCTTTGTGATCATGAATCGGGCTGCTATACACGTTCTAGTGCAAATGTCCTTATGGCAAAATGATTTGTTTTCTTCTGGGTAGATACCTACTAATGGGATTGCAGTATCAAATGGAAGATCTATTTTTAGCTCTTTGAGGATTCTCCATACTTCCTTCCAAAGAGACTGTATTGGTTTGCAGTCCCACCAGTAGTGTTAAAGTGTTCCCTTCTCTCCACATCCATGCCAGCATTTGCAGCTTTGGGACCTAGTGATGTGAACTCTTCTCACTGGGGTTAGATGATATCTCAAGGTGATTTTGATTTGCATTTCTCTGATGACTAGGGATCTTCTTCATAAATTCTTCTCCCAGGTCAATATTGTTAGCTCTTTTAGGCTCACCAACAATGTTCAAAATTTTCTTCTGCCCTGTGCCTTCATTATTCTATGAATATCTCATATACATTCATCATATTCTTTTATTTTATTCTGTGTATTTTTACATATTTCTGGGGAGGAAAGCTTAAAAGTTGCCTCAAAATAATTTCTTATCCAATTTTCTTATCTCTTCACTGCTCTCTTATCACTTTGTAATAGTGAGCACCTCTCTTGCTTCCATACTTCCCCTTGGAAGAGAGGCTTATGTGCCTCAGAGGAATTTTGTATGTTATAGGTTGTCTGCTGGATGATTTTGCATTTTTTTCTTTTCAGTTCATCTTGACCAGTGCCTGCCAAGTTCATTGCTATTGATGCTTCCCACTGTACCCAGCTGTTTTCCCTCCTTGATTCCTGTGGAAAAAAGGGGGAAAAAAGGTGTCTATACATTCATTACCCTTCAGCTTCAGTATACCTGCTGTGCTGAATCCACCCAGGAACCTCTGCCACTGTGTGTCCCTACCTCTATATTTTAGCTCTAAATAAGAGCTAGTTCAGCCATTTCTTGAGTTGTTTCATCTATTTTGTGGAATTTTTTTACTCTGTTTTAATGTGTAGGTTTTGTGTGCTGCTGGCATTCTCTCTGATCTGATCTCTCTGCCAGTGTCTCTCCTGCGTCATTTGTAGTTGTGTTAAGGATACTTGTAGTTTCTTTGGAAACGGCTATCTCTTTTCTATTTTTAATTATTTTTGCTGTTTTGGGTAAGGAGGGCAGAACAGTAGAAATATTGCTACCACCTTCAACAAGACAGTAGACTAACTGGATGTCAGTTATTTGAGTGCACATTAAATAATTCATCAGTGTTTGCTCAATTCTTTGACTAGAAAAACTCAGAATTGTAATACAATCTTGGGAAAATTAAAGTAAAACTCTTGAAATAATTTACACATTCCTTTGAATCAGATGTACATCCAAAGTGGTGGAAATATTGATTGCCGAGACCTCCAGTGATAGGGAGAGAGAGAGATTGAAATTGTGGGTTTAGGAATGTCTGACACAGCATGAATCTCTGGTTATTAGTTCTCCACCAGTATTTCTTCATCCAGAATAGCCAGACCTCTTGGAGGAGAGTTGAAATGGAGTGAATAGGAGAGAACTTGCCAGCTCCTACTTAGAACAGTGGGCACAGAGAGAAGGGGGAGATGGTGGTCAGAGGAGGCACAGTGCTAGACAGAGGGATGTTTCTTTGGTTATATTTTGTTTTTTGAGCACAGCTTGCTGAATATAATAGAGTATTGTACATTTTAAGATTATTAAGAGTTATGGTGTTAGAAATGTCCCTAATAAGGGAGAAAGAATAAAAACAAAATTTCCGACATCAAATTTCAAAGGTTCTTGCCTCAGAAAAATAAGTATTTGAGGGGATAGATGTATTGGTTAGTTTGATCTGATTATTCTACACTGTATTTGTAAATCTTAACATCACTTTGTATCCCATAAATATATATAATTATAAAGTTCCAATTTATAATAAAATTAAAAGGTTTTAAAATTAAAAAATTTACAGAGTGAATAGGCATGTGGAAGGATTTTTGAAAGTCAACAAGCTTATCTTGGATTCAGGAGGAAGCCCTAGTAAGTTTTTTTTGACTGGAGAATGAGATAATGAAATCTGTATTCAAGGAAAAATTTGTTTTTGTTTGTTTTTAAAACAGCTTTATTGAGATGTGCTTTGCATGTCTATATATTTCATTCATTTAAAGTGTGTAGTTCAGTGGTTTGTAACACTACAAACCAGTAGTATTTTTTTTTTCACGGTCAAGGAGAACTTTGTTTAGCAATTAAATGGAGCCGTTTGATTTGATCCCACTGAGACTTGTCCAGTCCCTGTTTGTATCCAGTATCATGCACAGGACAGCACAGGCAACAATTCCTGTCTCAAGAAACAGCATCTGGTAGAGTCAAGAAACTGATTTTGAAAAATCTGACTCAGTAATAACTATTTTCAGTACCAGAGTCCATCTCAACTCAGAGTAGCTGTGCTATGTTGTCGGTAAGGTCCTGTGAACAGGCAGGGTTAGTCTCTCGTGATTTTATTCCACTGAAGTAGGTTCTGTGATTTGTACAGGATAGTTATAAAGTCTGCCCAAATCATTGGAATCTGGTCATTGTGTATAAATTTCACTGAATTTTAAGCAGCAACATTTGTGTTCCGTATTTTCTGCCTGCTCCCTCTGATGCCCTGCCCTGTCTTCCTCTCCACTGCTGACGCCGGTGTTGTCTTCCAGTCACCCCTGGGCCATCTGAACTCATCTGATAGTGTTTTATTCCCTTGTCACACAGCACTATCATGTACTGGCACTTTGCTGTGTGGTTGTTTTTATGTCAGTCTTGCATAATCATTTAAAATTAATAGACTACGTGAAAAAGTATTTATTTATACTTTATTTATTTATTTATACATAAATAAATTATATTTTATTTGTTTATACATAAATAAATTATATTTTATTTGTTTATACATAAATAAATTATATTTTATTTATTTATACATAAATAAATTATATTTTATTTATTTATACATAAATAAATTATATTTTATTTATTTATACATAAATAAATTATATTTTATT
>CAUYPK010059406.1:0-35840 GCA_963574355.1 Loris lydekkerianus
GAGGGGAGTGGGGCTTTGGTGTGTGCCACACCTTTTGGGTGCAAGACACGATTGTAAGAGGGACTTTACCTAAAAAATGCAATCAGTGTAACCTGGTTTATTGTACCCTCAATGAATCCCCAACAATAAAAAATAAAGAAAGGAAAAAAAAAATAAAAATAAAAAAAGATTAAGATTAAAAAATAAATAAATAAATAAATAAAAATACCTAAAAAGAAAAAAAAAAAAAAACAAAGTTCAGTATATAAAAATCAATTGCATTTCTCTTTAGCAACAGTTAAAATGTAATTTTCAAAGAGCTACAAAAGCATCAAAAATATAAATTACCTAAATATCTAATAAAAAAAGTAGAAGACTTTTATAAAGAAAATGATAAAACTTTTATGAAGACCATGAGAAGAATTTTAAAAATTTAGAGATACCATATTCTTTAATAAGAAAATTCAATATTGTAAATTTTTCCTTTCCTTCCAACTTATCTATAGATTCAATTCAGTAGCAATCAAAATTCCAATTTTTCCCTCTAATTTAAAAAATTACTTCTAAATTTTATGTGCAAGAGCAAAAGCCTAAGAATAGAAGAAATACTCCTAAAGAGCAAGGAAGTGTGAAATTTGAATTTAGGTGGCATGATATTAGCACAGAGATAGACCAGTGAAATAGAATGGGGAGTTCGCAAAAAGACCCACATATTTATAGAACTTTAATATAGGACAGTGCTGGCCAGGTATAGTGGCTCATGCTTGTGATCCTAACACTCTTGGGAGGCCCAAGTGGGAGGATTGCTTGAACTCAGGAGTTGGAGATAAGCCTGAGCAAAAGCCAGATCCCATTTCTACTAAAAAGAGAGAAAAAATTACCCAGATGTTGTGGCACACACCTATAATCCCAAGTATTTAGGAGACTGAGGCAGGAGTATCACTTGAGCCCTGGAGCTTGAGGTTGCTATGAACTTGGCTGATACCATGGCACCCTAGCCTGGGGCAACAAAGTGAGACTCTATCTCAAAAAAATGACAGTGCTGTCATTAAGAGTCAGTGGGGGTAAGAGAAGGACTTTTTAAGAAATCATAATCGAATAATTCTTGACCAATTGTATAAAAATAGAAATTAAATGACTACAGAAAATCAAATTTAAAAAACAATATCAGGAACTCAATTTTTAATGTTAAGTTTTAAGATACTTTTTAGATTGTAATAGCCAAGTCATGGAAGAAGCCCAAGTGCCCCTCAACCCATGAATAGATTAATAAATTATGGTATATGTATACCATGGAATACTATGCAGCTTTAAAAAAAGATGGAGACTTTACCTCTTTTATGTTTACATGGAGGGACCTGGAACATATTCTCTCAAGAATGGAGGAAAAAGTATCCAATGTACTCAGTACTTCTATGAAACCAACTTGTATTTACTCACACTTTCTTATGAAAGATAGAACACAACTATAGCCCAGGATGAAGGAGAGAAATGGAGTGGGAGGGAGAGGGGAGATTTAATAGAGGGAGGATAAATGGCAGGGCCACGCTTATGGAGCATATTGCAAGGGTACAAGTCAAATCTATCAAGGGTAGAACATAAATCTCTTAACACAATAATCAAGTAAATGAGGCAAAAGCTATGTTGATTGGTTTGATGTAAGCACATCAGATTGTATAAAAAACTCAACACATTGTACCCCACATATGCATAAATGTATTCATGATCTATGTGTATATGACTTAATAAAAAAAAAATACAATACCTTTTAGATATCCAAGTGAATACGTATGGTAAACTGTGGCTATTTCTGAAGGTCAGGGTAGAATGGACTAGACATAAATTTGGGAGTCATGAAGATATTTTAAAACATAAGATCAGAGAAAGAGCTTACCTAAAAAATGAGTCTATATAAAGAGGAGATTTAGAGACTGAGTTCTAGGCCCGCTAATATTAAGAAGTTGGAGAATTTAAAGGAATTTACAAAGGAATCTGAGAAGTAGTGGCCAGAGAGATAGGGGAAACCATATTTGTATTAGTGACTTGAAAAAATAAATAAGTGGAAAGATGCAAATAAAAGCTTGATTTAAATGGGGTTAAAAGGACAGAAGGAGGAGAATTGGAGCAGGGAGTTAAAATAACTTTTTTGAAGAGTTTTCTGCTACAAATGGGAATGGAAATATTTTAAATGGAGAGGAAAGGGAGGTCAAGAGGCTTAAAAAAAAAAATAATAACAGCATGTTTGTATGTTTATGATAGTGATCTCAAAGATAGAAAAAGAATGTGCAGAAGAAAGGCCTGGAAGGAACTTCTCTTTATGAAGGCTGGAATTTGCCAGAGAAGGGGTTATCCTTAGATAGGAATGTGAACATTCATTTATAGGCTCTGGAGGGAAGATAATATGTGGGTACAGATGATTATATATACAGTAGATATATTACACTGTGGAAGGTCACATCTGATTGTTCCTATTTTCTTGTTGAAATAGCAAGCTAGTAAAATGAAGATGGAGAAGAAGGTGTTTGAGGTTTGAGAAGAGAGGAGAAATTATGAAATAGTCCTGCAAGAGCATGGGAGAATGATTAGGCTAAAGAAATGTGATTGCTAGTTAGGGTTCACTTTGAGGTTCAGGGTTATGAATTTGAAGCAAAAATGGTTATTTTAGTAGCTATTAGTAGATATTGATAGTAGATGTTATTGATGCCCGGATCCTCTTGGATCCTTTATTACTATTTCCATGCACACCTGCCTTTGTTGGTTTTTGCTTCCAAAGGCCAACACGTATGGCTATTTTCTGATGAACTGCCCCCCTCATGCAAAAGGAGCCACTTTGCCCCAGGTGTTATAGTAGCTGGTATAGACCTTAACCAAACTCTGCACTGCTGAGTTCCCCCCATGGCTCTACTCCCACCCTTACCCCAGTGAGATCAATCAGGCTATAACTACCCTCTAAGGGACTTGGCCTTATAGCTTACTTTTGCTTGACTTATTCCCTTTCCCTAACCTGCTTTCTCTTCCATTCCTTATTAGTTTCCCAAATATTTCCTTAATATAATATGTCACTTGTGGTACATAATTTTTTTTCTCATTGTCTATTTCTTAGGAACCTAACCTAAAACAATAATTATTACTATGCATTTGTTTCTGTAATTATATCAAGTTATAGAAGTATAAACAAAAAAATGGATTTAACCAGGATGAATCTTTTGCCAAGCAAATACCATGAAGTGAGAAAAGGGCAAATGTATTGAAGGTATATTAAAGATAATGGTCATATAATTTACCATCACTTTTCAGCTAATTAGTAAGGAAGGACATGATGAGCAGAGGTGAAGTGAAGCACAGTATAATCAATAGGTTCTGGCATTAAAGGATTGTTGGACTAGAGGTACTAGCAGGAGTACCTCTAGTACAGAAAGATAGGAAACCAAAGATTGAAATGATTAAAACTTGAACTGTTGATATTGCTAAGGTGTACGTAGAGTCTAATTCCTAGAAAGAATGGCTGAGATAGTGCCAAGGAAAATAACCCTGGAGGAGAAAAATTCAAGGAAGTGACAGGCCTGACTATTAAAATGGACATCCATGTGGATTTTGAAACCAGTAATTAAGATAGGAGTAGCACTAATGAGAGTAATAGTCAATCAAACCAAAATCCTTAAAAATAAGGAAAATGACCTGAGAGTTAGTAGGGTGGGTGCAATAAAAGAAGGAAGAGGGTGGTAGAGTCACAGGACCTGAGATTGAAAGCTGAGCTTAGAGGGCTTCAAATAGGAGGAAAAGAAAAGAGTCTTGTGGCAGAGTGTGGAGAAGGCTACAAACCCCATCTCCAGGCTCAGTGAATGTGAGAAAAACATCTACCACTTAAGAAGCCTACAAAGGAAATAGAGTCCTCCTGGAAAAGTCAGGTTTTAGTTAGAACAAGGAGGTTGGCCAAGCTTGGGGGCTCCTGTAACCCCAGCACTTTGGGAATCTGAGGCAGGATAGTTTGAGGCCAGGAGTTTGAGAACAGCCTGGGAAACAGAGTAAAACCCTATCTCTACAACAGAAAAATTTTAAAAAAGAAGGACAAGGGAGTAAACCATGTAGTCCAGTGGCTCTCAACCTTCCTCATGCTGTGATCCTTTAATACAGTTCCTCATGTTGTGGTGACCCCCAACCATAAAATTATTTTCATTGCAACGAAAGGAAGGTTGAGAACCACTGGTCTAGTCAGAGAAGATAGAGAAACTGAAGCTTCATGGTGCTATAAAAGACTATGAATAAGGGGACTGCTTTGCCTCTCCCACCATGTGAGAAAAGAAGGTGCCGTCTGTAGGAAAGTGGGTCCTCATCAGCCACCAAATCTGCTGGCATCTTGCTCTTGGATTTCCCAGATGCCAAAACTGTGAGAAATGAATTTCTGTTGTTTATAAACTACCCAGTCTCTCTACTAAGGCTTCTAAGCCAGGGTTTGGCACCCAGACTCCCCTTTCTCCTGGTATCATTCCCTCAGACATCAGCTGTCACTGAGGGGGGAAGGGAGAATGAGGCCCTAGACTGCCACAGGGGTTATTGTAAGGACTCACTGAAGAAACTCATCTGATGATGCCAACCCCACATACTGTGTTTCCTGTCTGTGCATTCTAAGTGAACTGAGGGTGAGGGTAGATTAGTCAAATTCTTCTCTAAACAAGAAAGTGTCCCTAGGCACACATTTAAATGCAAAGATGTTATCTTTGTTAATGGAGACTGGCAAATTAAAAATGCTGCGTCTTGGGTTATAGATCAACACATTTCTTTTAGCACCAAATGTCTTGTCTAGGTTCTAAGCAATAATTATGACCATTGACCATTGGTTCAATGATGATTTTTATATTGAGACCATCAATGGTTCTAGACTATTGAAAGGCCTGAGGCTTGGAATAGTTGAATTTAGCCAGTACTGTGTTGACAGTGTTGGTGATGATCTTCCCAGGCAGGTGGGTTTCTGCATTTGGGGTGGGAGGGTCTTTATTAGAACCATGGTAGATATTCCCTCAGAAGAGAAGCTTTTAGGGGTTTTTTTGGTTCTATTTTGAGGATAAAATTCATATAACATAAAATTTACAATTTTAAAGTGTACAATTCAATTGTTTATGGTATACTCACAATATGCAACTATCACCACTGTCTAATCCAGAACGTTTCCATCACCACCACCCCCCAAAAAATCCCGTATCTCTTGATTGTTTCCTCTTGCTATTCCCTGGAAGCTACTACTTTCTGTCACTATGGATTTGCTTGTTCTGAACATTTCATAGAAGTGGCATCACATAATATACAGTTTTTTGTGACTGGCTTCTTCCACTTAATGTTTTCAAGATTCATCTATGTTGTAGTATATTCAATACTTCATTCCTTTTTATGGCCAAACAATATTCCATGGTATGAATATACCACATTTTGTTTATCTTTTTATATGTCAATGGTCATTCGAGCTGGTTCTGATTTGGGACTTTTGTGAATAGTGCCGCTATGCTCCTTCATATACAAGAATTTTATGTCTTCAATTCCCTTGGATATGTATATCAGAGTGGATTTGCTGGGTCATATGGGACTCTTGTCTTCAACAAGAAGCTTTTGATTTTCCTTTTATACTTCCTCTGAGTCACTTACAATCCTGAAAGTCCAGCGCTTTATACAGGGTAGCCATAAAGTTCATGTACAATTTAAATACTTACAACTTTATGACCACCCTGTATAAGACTTGAGACCTGCCTCATTAAAAATGCATCCAATCAGACCTTTGGCATTTTTGAAGGTGTGTTTATAAGGTGTTTTGAAGGTGTGTTCATTGTAATTGACTCCTTGCAGCAGCCATCACAGATAAATTGTCCCATGTCGGTAAAGGCAACAGAGCCTGAGGTGGTTCCATTTCCTGATCATTGGGGATCATCTCCACTTTCCTATGTTGAAAGGCACCCACACCAGATTAGATGGTGCCAAGATCAATGCTCTTTAATATGATTGCTGGCTTGCTGGAGAAAGATGAAGACACTGGAGCTACTATTGCCTTCAATCTGGGCTCACTCTTGTTTATTTCCTGATGGAGGGTTGGAGTCTTGGGAAGAATCTTCAAAAATGTTTTCCCACTTTTTCCTATTACCTATTACCTCAAGGACTGATTCTTTATTTAATTTGTAGTTTCTCATTTATATTGTGGATTCTTCAGAAGTCTAGTGATGCTTAACTGCCCATATTGTAAGTGAAGGTGTAGACTGAATAGGTTTGGTCACTGGAGTGTGTATTCTTGATCCATGTGAAAATTTCTGTTCATCTGGCAGGGAAAGCCAGTGCCCTGGGGTCTGTGAGTTAGCTGGGACACTGTTGCACTTCCCTGGCCCATTTGCTCACCCTGGGACCTCACTTTCCCAATGTAGAGGGCTGCACTCAGGTGCTACATACAGGCAGTATTTTTAGAGGGGCAGATAGGGGGGCACTAATCCAGTTGATCAAGCATCCTTTCATTTTTCAACTCATCACTTACAAGCTCTTCTCCCTGCCTTTATGTACTTACTAATAAAACATGAGATCTGTAGTCAGGAGGTGGTAGGGTCCTCTCTTCTACCTGTGTGGGTCAGGATTCTCTAGCTGCTAATATGTTGCCTCTGCTTTAATATCATCCAGAAGCTCGTGTTGTAAGCTGCTGATTACAGTCTTGGCTTTCCAGAATTGAGATGGATTTATTTTCACTTCCTATTTCTTCTGACATTTTAGTAGGATTTGAGAAAGGAAAACATGCCTTTGTAATTGACCTTTTCTTTATTTTTAATCTAGATCCGGACAGTCCAATCCAACCTTTTATCTCCAGAAGGGTTTTCAAGCATATGTACTGAGGAAAAAACCACCAGGTTCACTTCTTCCAAAAGCCCATAAGGTATAAATAAAGCACAGATATAATGATAAATTTTTTGGTAACAAATAATTGCTTTTTATACATATAAAAACAATTAAAACTGCTTTTAAAAGGTATCTTATGATTACTAAATAATAGAAAATACGTTTTATTTCTAATTAAAATTTCACTTGAATTGTATCCTTTTTTGTTTTTGTTTTTGTTTTTTTAAAAAAAATTTGGGGTTGAAATCTAAGACTACCGTTAGTCTATTTATCTTGAACGACACCAAGTCCTCATGTGAATTTGACTTCCTCCTATACACTTAGCTAGAAGTACAATCAGCAAATGAATATTTTCAGTTTTACTCATTTATAAATGTCATTTATTGTCATGTATTTATTATATTCAATAACTATTTGCTAAATCATTTTAATATATTTTCTATGACAATCTTTTAATCTTTTGATGATAAAAAAGAAAGATTTGAATAAGCATTCTATAATAGTCTCTAAATACTAGACTTACCAATGAGAATTTATAAAAGATTTTTGTTAGGCCAGCCATGGTGGCTCACATCTGTAATCCTAGCACTCTGGGAGGTTGAGGCAGGTGGCAGGAGCCTGTAGTCCTGATGATGGGCGGAGCCAGCTACTCGGGAGGCTGAGGCAAACAATCACTTCAGCCCAAGAGTTTGAGGTTGCTGTGAACTATGACACCATAGCACTCTACCCAGAGCAATTGAGTGAGACTGTCTCAAAAAACCTTTTTTCTTTGTTTTTGTTAAAAACTTTTTCTGTTTTCAGAAAACAGTTAATATCTATAGATTTTTATAGGACAGGAAAGGACAGGAATCAAAGTCCTGGAGAACATTAAAAGGACTATGAATAGGCTCAGCGCCTGTGGCTCAAGTTGCTGGGGCACCAGCCATATACACCTGAGCTGGCAGGTTCGAATCCAGCCCAGGCCCGCCAAACAACAATGATGGCTGCAACCAAAAAATAGCTGAGCATTGTGGTGGGCGCCTGTGGTCCCAGCTACTTGGGAGGCAGAGGCAGAAGAATCGTTTAGGCCCAGGAATTGGAGGTTGCTGTGAGCTGTGATGCCATAACACTCCACCCAGGGTGACAGCTTGAGGCTCTGTTTAAAAAAAAAAGCACCATGAATATTTAGAGTATTACTGTAATCATGGGTAGCAGGTGCTTCCAGGCTCAGGTCACTAGAAAAGGACCATAATGGTGTGATCTTACTATTACAGTGATAGAAAACACAGACTCTGCCTTTCTTGGTCCCACCATGTTCCAAGAGACGTGGAGAAACTTGAATACTTAACAGAAAAAAAGTTGGGTATATTTTATTAAATGTTAACATGGCTTAATCCCCACCTATACCCCTATAAACAGCTTTCCTTGGCACTCTTCTTTAGTATCTCCCAAGAAGGCCCAGATAAGCCTCTATGTTCATACTACCACAGTCAGCTATAGGGAGCTGGGGCAGGTAGAGACGGGCAGTGGTGGGAAGGGAAAAGCCTACCAGAACACATCAGAACATAACATAATGCTCTTAGCCCAAGTACAGCTCCCAGGATCTGGAGTACTTTGTCTCAGCTCTCTTCATTTTTCCCATTCCTACATGGAAAAAAGCAATGCTCCCACTGTGCCATCCACTTTTTGCCTCCCTAACCCTTTTGTCCTCTCCCCTTGACTGCCCCACATGCATTTCCCGACATCATGGTGCTGTTTAGACGTGGGTTTAGTTACTTCCCTGCTCCAGTTATTGCTGCAACAGCTGCTTTTCTTCCTGGTGTCTAAAAGAGCTGCGTGGTTTCCCCTCCTTGGAATGGTCAGTCACCCTTGCCTGAGTCTGGGGCAGGTGACTGTACACGCAGATGAATCATCCTTACTTAGTCTTCATCACAGCCCTGCTACAACCTGTGCCCTTGGGTCCTAAGTGATAGGCCCATACCTCTGTGCTAATTAAGAAGGTCGTTTTCTTCCCATTATCTTATCTGGGCTCCTGCTTCAGCACCACTTTGCTCCTAACAGCCTACTTTCCCAGTAATTATCTTGAGTTCCATAGCAGCTCCAGTTACCAAGAAGTATCTCCACACCCCTCTTGGAAATGGGAGCTTCCTTTGATCTCCACTAGGGGCAGATACTTTTCCCTTCCCACCACTGCCCATCCACCTGCCCCAGCCCCCTATAGCTAACTGTGGTAGAGTGCTAACACAGAGGCTTACCTGAGCCTCCTTGGGAGATATGAAAGGAGAGCAAGTCAGGGAGCAGGGAACTGCTGAGAACAACAGAGAAAGGGATATTTTTAAATAAAATCTGTGAAATATTTGGCTGGGCATAGTGGCTCATGCCTGGGATCCAAGCATTCTGGGAGGCCAAGTCAGAAGGTTCACTTGAACCCTAGAGTTTAAGACAAGCTTGGGCAGCAGTGAGACCCCCTATCTTTATAAAAATTTTTAAAAATAGCCACACATGGTGGCATATGCCAGTAGTACTAGCTACTTGGGAGGCAGAGGCAGGAGGATCACTTGAGCCCTGGAGTTCGAGGCTGCAGTGAGCTACGATCACACTACTGCACTCTAGCCGGCAGAGGGAGACTCTGTGTCAAAAATAAAAAAAAATCTGTGATGTATTATAGTTAGGAACTATTGCCTTTATATTTTGAGAGGCAAGATTAAGCCTCATGCAGGTACCTATCTATCCTAACTAAATTGTCATTTTTTTTTAGAGCAGGTCTGATTTATAATTATGATGTACTAAGACTAATATTAATGAAATTATTAATATATACTCTTGAGTTTTTTGTTGACACTGTTTTATAATTGGTTTCTAGCCTTAAGGTTAGCTTACAAATAGTTATTAAATTTCTGTGTCTCTGATTTCTAATAATCCATTATCCTATTTAGATTGATAGAGAATTTAAAGTCCAGAAGGCCTTGTTCTCTATTGGATTTCCTGTTCCCAGGCCTATTCTGTACTGCAGTGATGCTACTGTCATCGGAACAGAATTTTATGTGATGGAACATGTGCAAGTAAGTTAACAATTTTATTTTGTTGTTGCTTTTATTTTTAATTAAGAAGTTAGTTACAGTGCTTTATTAGATGAAGTTTTATTGTAATATTAACTAATTATGTAGTGTATTATTCTATATTTTAGGTAATTTGTTTGCTTTGCAAAGGCTAAAAGTTTTGTTTTAATTTCAGCACACATAATGAGGGAGGGAGGAAATAGACAACAAATTTAGTAATTGGTGCATATTGACTTTTTCTTACATTTTCCTATAGGTGGCAGCAAAGAGCTGTAAGTAATGGTAACAACCAATAACCACAGGTAACAGGGAAATGAGCTCCAAGTAGAATGATCAAGCCATTAAGAACAATACATTTCAGTTGTTTTTTAAATTGTTTTTTGTAAAATATAATTTGAGAGTAGTTTTGGCTTTTAAGTTCATTGTGAAATATCCTTATATTTTCCTTCTGGCATGCACATTCTAATATTAACCACGTTTCAGAAATGAATGTTTTTCTAGTATATTCTACAAAGTATGAGTTTTGGTTGTAAAACATTTAAATTATCTATTTTGATAACTTCCATAGGGTCGAATATTTCGTGAATTCACAATTCCTGGAGTTAGCCCACCAGAACGTTCAGCCATATATGTGGCCATGGTAGAAACCTTGGCTCAGTTACATTCCTTGAATATACAGTCATTACAGCTGAAAGAATATGGTATAGGAGCTGGGTACTGCAAAAGACAGGTAATGTATCCACATAAAGAGCTACTTTTATTCAAGTTCTTGGAAAAATATACACTATTAGTCAAAATAAAAATCTTGATTGTATAGTTTTCTGAAACTTGGCTATGACTTTTGACTTTATCCTTCATACAGATTTGTAGTTAACATAAAATAATTTTCTATTTTTAAATCAGGTTTTGTAAAGCAAAATCTTCTGCTCCAGAACCTTCACTTAATTTTCCAATACTTTTTCTGTACAATTTTCCTTTCTAAAGGAAATTGGGTAGGCAGACATTGTTAAGCTTGACTGTGTATTTAATGCCTACTGAATACTGCATTAAATGTCAAGAAAATAAAAATAGGTCCTTTCCCCATAGAAACTTATGGTCATTTTTGAGAGACCTATGTATGAATCTCATATACAAAAACTTGAATATGGTATAAAATAGTAAAAAATCGAATGGCAAATGTTTTTGTGCTCTTCGTAAGAGCTGTGGCATTCAGAGGGTGGAAATTGCCATGGCTTGCTTAATTGGGGAAAGCTTCCTGGGAGAAGTATCTTGTAATGAGTATTTAAGGAAAGATAAAATTTCAAATGGTAAGGAAGAGATGGTGAGCATTTCAAATCAGAGAAAAGCAAAACTAGGTATGTATCGGGCTGTTTCCCTTTGTAAGCATATCATTTTGCAGGGATTGAAGAAAAACAAGGAAACTAAGGTTTTGAGACTACTTATAATATGCCAGGTCCCAAATCAAGGAATTGTGGACCTTCTCTTTTTTAATCTTTGCAACATCCCTAAGACATAGGTATTATTACTCTCATTCTGCAGATGAGGTTTACATAGATCCAGTAATACACAAGTGGCTGGGACATAATTTAAACCAAAGTTGGTATCATTCCAAAGATCGAGACATTTGCTCTTTTGCACCAAATTGAGCAAAGATACCTTGGGAAATGGAGAGAGATACAAGCAGATGAATAATATAGCCCAACTTGTTGGAGGACTTTGAGAGTAGGTTGATTTGTTTGCATTCAATTCTAAGAACAAAAAAAAGTCTTTGTACTACTCATACATATAATATATTAAGAACATTCTATAGATAATAAGAAAAGCTATTAAAATAAAAAGTAAAACTCTTTTCTTCTTCCAGATCCCATATTCCCTTTTTTAGGGGTCACTTGTTTCTTGTGACTTTTTCCAGAAATTGGCTGTGCCTATTTGTGTATATGTATGTATGTGTACGTATGGGTGTTTGTATGCATTTTTTTCTTCCACAAAATAGTTGCTGAATAAAGCAACCACCTCTCTTGATGCCTAAACCAGTATTTTTTTTTTCCTGATAAAAATATAGGTGAGTAAAATGAACTAGATGGAAGAGCCACTTGAATGTTTACATTTTTAGGCTGATACATGTATTCTGTTTTAGGCTGACATAAGTGAGTATCCCTTGCCAGTGGTCTTCAGCATTTAGTAGTAAAAAGTGATTTCATATAATTTAATTTTGTTTTGATTTTAGAATTACTGCATCTTAATATTTATTTCACTTTTACCTTTACCATTTTGCTTATTTAAATATCTTTAGATATCCACCTGGACAAAGCAGTATCAAGCTGCAGCTCATCAGGACATCCCTGCCATGGAACAGCTATCTGAGTGGTTAATGAAAAACTTGCCAGATAATGACAATGAAGAGAATTTGATTCATGGAGATTTCAAACTAGATAATATAGTTTTCCACCCAAAAGAGGTACTATAAGCCATGTTTAAAAGAATTTTAAAGTAGATCTGATTTGAGATACAAGTACTAAGTAGATGTTCCTCCCAGAGCATTGAATGAACCCAACCCATTTCCCTTCCTTCCCTACAGCTCAGAACGGTCTTCACCACTCAGAACTTTCAGAAATGGCTAGGTGCAGTAGCTCATGCCTACAATCCTAGCCCTTTGGGAGGCCAAAGATGGAGGATCCCCTGAGCTCATGAGTTTGAGACCAGCCTGAGCAAGAGTGTTTCTACTAAAAATAGAAAAATTGCTGAGCATTGAGGTAGATGCCCATAGTCCCAACTACTCAGGAGTCTGAGGTAGGAAGGTTGCTCGAACCCAGGAGTTTGAGGTTGCTATGAGCTAGGCTGACTCCATGGTACTCTAGCATGGGCAACAGAGTGAGACTCTATTTCAAAAAAAGAAAAACAACTTTCAGAAATGAGTCCTGTAGATTTTCAAGTATGGGTAACTACCTACCTTTAAGTCTGATTCTACTTGCATATTGCTGTTTTCTTCAAAGAAATTTTTTATCTACTTAAAATACTTAGCTAATAAATGTTCTTTTGCTTTCTTCTGGTTCACTTACATTTTTTGTTTTTTCTTGTCCTATATCATGAAGAATTTTTAATGTATTATTAATAAATAATAATTCAGAGAACACAGAATTCCAAAAGCCTCTTTGAGACTTCAAAAGAATTACGTTAGATAATGTCACCTTGCTCTGTATAACTGTACACAGTGTATTCTTCAGAAAGACTCCAAAGAAAAGCTATAACTTTCCACTGTGCACAGAAAATAAGGCCTCACATTAGAGGATAGTAGGAAGGAGGAAACTTCTTCAGTTTTCTCATTAACTGTATTGGACAAACTGCTTGGCATTTAGTACTCCTGCATAAATTAGGAGATTTCCAGTTCCCCAAATCCTGCTTCTTAGAGGAGGATTTTCTGCATTCATCAGTTTTCTCAGAATACTAAAATATTTTAGGACACGAAGAACAGCTGTAAGTTTATGTGCTAAGTTTCTGAGTTTTATGTTCTTTCTCTATAGGAAAAGGATAAAGGGAGATACCATTATAAATCACATTACTGTCAAAATTCAAAGTAGTCTAAATCAATTAAAAGTCCAAAAATAACATAAAGGCATTTGAGCATATTTATCAGCAAGGCAGAAAATTTTTAATGGAAAAGTCCATTTGTATATTAAAATTATACATGTAATTATATATGGGTGTGCATATATTTTTTTCTTTCTTTCTTTTTTGCAGTTTTTGGCCAGGGCTGGGTTTGAACCCACCACATACCTTTACGTTAGAAATTGAATAATGCTCATTTGCAACCTGGAAAAATTATAAAAGTATCTACCTTAAAACAGGATTTGGCCTGTATTTGATACATTTCATTTAATTCATTAATATCTTAGGAGCCTACCTTTGAATAAATCACATTTCTTTGTATCTTTTATAACAGGTACTTTTCAATTCTTAGAGAAATAAGAAAAATTCCAGACCTAGATATCCTAATGAATTATATGTTGCTTACTGAAATGTTTAATTTGTAGGATTAGTCTTAATATGCTGAACGTAATCATAAACTCCAGTATAAAATTATTTGTTCCTTTCATATTTAATCTCGTATTTTAAAAATATTTCTTATAAGATTAAAATTATCAAACAGGTATCATTTTCCCTCAGAAAAGCAGGATATTCCATAGTTTGGGAGAAGCATTTTTTAGAAAAGAAGGGCATTGATAAAGGCATAGCTTTCAGTTACTTAGCTGTGATGCTAATTTGTTAACATACACCATTATCTTTTAATTTTTTAGGGCCATCTAGTAGTTAGTAAAGTGTTTTCTATTTATGACTAGTAATGTCATTATTATTAGTTAAATCAAATTTAATCAATTTCCGCCTCCCATAAATATTGTAATTAACTCTTCATGGAAAGTAACATGTGGTTGGCAGAATTCAAGGGAAGCAGCATTTTTTCATTACAACGATATTCTCTGAAACATGGGGTTGGAAAGGAAATACAGGTCTTCAAAATACAGATAGAGGGAAAATATATTGAGGTAACAGCAATTAAACAATATATACCTGGGTACAAGTATATCATACAAGGTGAACTACAAGAACAGTGAAAAGGAAGGATGCCTGCTGTGGACTGGCAGTAAGAGCTACCCAAACTTTAAAGTTTAATTTTAGTTAATAGTTTATATTTTCCACTTCTTTTTGAATTGTTTTATAAGTAAATAGGAAATTAGACTGTGTGTTTTGTTTTTCATGTGGTCTCTCAACAAATTGTAAAATCAGCCCTGGAATGAGGAGGGTCCTAGAAAGAGCTCTGCTGTAGACCAGCCGCCTAGGGGAGAGAGGCTCTGTACTTGCTACTCCTGTCCCTGCTGCCTGGTACTGGGAGAGGGAAGGTGGGGGGCAGGACCTTTGTATGGGCCTTAACTAAGGGCTAGAAACTACCTGGTACCTGAAGGTTTCATTTGAGATCAGATTGGAGGCCCAAGTGATCCCTGTCTCACCGCTCCTTTTTATAGTAATCCCTCTTGGAGGACTACCTCTGTTAGGGGTCTGAGTTCTTCCATACCATCTACTGTGGATCACAGGACCCTCTGCCCCCTCCTCAGACTTTCTCTGTTCCTCCCCTGGTCAGTGGCCATGGTGGAGCTTCTCTGCCATGTCCTGACTCTGGATGCTGTGAGCGTGATACTGGCCAAGGAAGCAGAAGACATGAGGGATAGAAGCAGGCTCCTTGGGCTCAGCTTTCTTCCTTTGCATCATCTTGGGCTCAGGGGGGCCTGGACAGCATCTCACCAGCAAGAGCTTGAGAGCCTACAGAGCTATAGGCCTCACCTTCTGGCCGCTGGGCCACACACTAGGTCATTCTTGGATGTATGTTTATACCTTGGGATGTGATTGAAAGCTTTTTTTCTCTTTGAGATTAAAGATTATATCTATTTATAACTATCTTTATCTCTAGAATCTACATAGTAGATGCTCAATAAATGAGAACCTACTAGAGTAGGAGCTCCTTTAAAGTAGTGATTGTGTCTCACTCATCTTTATATAGCAAATGTTTATATGATTTGAGGTGAATCTCTGGTGAAAGGGTTGATTTTATTGAATTTTTCACTAAATAACTATTTTTATCTCAAACATTTATGCTAAATTTTTTATTCCCTAGCAGTATGACCTTAAAGCAAATTGCTTAACCTCTCTCTGTGCCTCAGGTTTTATTTTAATTTTTTGTTTTTCTTTTTTGCCCAAGCTAGAGTGCAGAAACACCATCATAGCTCACTGCAGCTTCCAGCTCCTGGGCTCAAGCAACCCTCCTGCCTCAGCCCCTGCAGTAGCTGAGATTACAGGCACACACCACCATGCCTGGCTCATTTTTTAAATTTTTGGTAGAAACAAGGTCTCACTATGTTGGCCCGTCTTGTCTCAAACTCCTACCTAGGCTTAAGTGATCTCTTGTCTCAGGTTCCTAAAGTGCTAGGATTACAGATGTGAGCCACCCTGCCTGGTCTAACTTTTTCTTTTGAAATAATTATAGACTTAGAAGAAGTTGTAAATATAGTACAGTAAAGAGAAGTTCCTTGCATCCATTTTCCAGATTCCCCACAATTGATCTTACACAACTGTAGTATCTATCGAAGCCAGCAAACTGACCTTGCATACTCTTTGAATTGAGAAAAAAAAAACAAAAAACCAATTTCAGAGTTGCTGGGCACCTACAATAAAGTAGTCATTAAAGACTACTTCATTAGCTGATAGTTGGAACATAACTCGACTTATTTTATTATCCTCTCTTTTCCATTCTTTTCTCCTCTATTTTTCTATTCTATTTTTCTAAGACTGCCTATCAAACTCTATTCTTCAGAAAAAAATATTAAGGTATAAGTAGATCTTTTAAAATCTGTACTAAAAGAACTGGTTATAGGGAATGGAATTACAGGAGACATAACTGTACAAACATTCTGTAATGTTAAGGTTTGAGGGTTTTTTGGTTTTTGTTTTTTAAAACAACAGCATGTTTTATTTTTATCATTGGAAAACACAACAATTAAGAAAGAATACAAAACAAACTTAAATGACAAACTTTCCAGGAATGTGTAGAGTAAGCTACTAAGTTACTTAAAATACCCTTTTTAAACAAAAGCACCTTACCTAGCTTCACAATCTCCTGTTTTTTTCCAGTTACTTATTTGTAAAGTATTTGAAGCATATTTGAGCTAGTAATATAACATGTTCACTGCAATGTTTAAAGGAATTCCAGTTTTCATGGAAATTGTTGATTTTCCAAATATAAATCTTACTGGTAAAGAAATGTTGGAGATTTTTGGGTTTAATGTAAAAACCTGTCATTTCAACTTGAAAAATTAATATATTTAATTAGAAACATCCACTGGAGTAGATCAACTTCAATGATCTAGAAATTCATTTTTTTCTTTATACCTCCTCTGCGATGATGCCAATTTGTTCTTACTTGAGAACCCATGAGCCCTTCATGACTTCCTTTGACTTTTTATCCTGCACAGCCACGTAGTCATGATCTGTCATTTCAAAAGCTATCTCCTTTAGTTATCAATTTAACTAATAATTTTTGACTGCAGATGTCTGTAAGTAATATAAGAACTTTAAAATTTCCTGACCTTAGGTTACTTATTATTCCATAATCTTCTCACTCCTTGACTTTATATAATTTTCAGCCCTAAACTTGCTGCATATTTTGCTACAGAATAAAGTCATGAAATCAGGTTAACTGGGCCTGGGACATATTTACGTTGCATAATTTCATCGAGGCCATAACTTCATCTCTTAGTAAAACCTCTGACTTTTTTATTTTTTATTTTATTTTATTTTTCTGTGACTTTTTTAAAATGACTTTTTTAAAATCTTTTCCATTCTGCTCAAGCTCTCGAGTTTCTTGTCCCATCTAGACTCTTGCTCTCAGCATATGGTCTTGCCTTCTGCTTGATTCGTTTCTGTCCTTTCCGTCACTTTCCAGCACAGGCTACTTTCTAGATATTACATGTTCCTTGAAGTTCTCTTCAAATTGTTGAAGACATTTCAGCCCTCTATACTATGTCCCTTCACGCAAACTGATGGGTGATATTTTTCTTAGCCTCACTGCCAAGAAAGTTGTTCCTCTTAAGCAACTGGTTTGTTTTTAATCTACATACACTGTAAAGACTGTGGTTAATCATGGTTCACATTTTATTTTCTTTGCTAGAACACTCAGAGCAAATTTCACTACCCACACTAACAATTATACATCATCTGTGACATTCAATTTTATGTCATATCTGGTGTGGAGCACTCCTTGTCTTAGAAAATGGGTGTGTATGGAAAGCCTCAGGCCTCCCACTCCCAGCCATGAAAAGCTCTTTGGTGGGGAACCTGGCATTAAACCATTCCTAGACCACCTGCTTCTGAGATGGGGTTTCTGCATAGTAGAAGAACTCTCCCCCTGTGATCTTTGAAAGATCTCAATGCAAGTGTTTGTAAATAAGTACGTAAAATAATAAAAGTAAACAAAACATAAAGAAAAAAGGAAAAATTTCATGTAATAACCTTATTCCTAGCTTTATCTTTTTCTTAAAAATTCTATTATTTTTTTCCCTGCTTACTTTGTCTGCTATTTGCCCTGTTGGATTGCATGTGTTTCTTTTATTTTGAAAGGTAATACATGTACATATTAATAGAATTAGTATCATAAAAAGCATACATGGAAAAATAAACCTCTGTAGAAGATAATCAACAAAACTAAAGGTTTCAGTTGTGCTGAGGTTTCAGAAAAACTGTCAGAAATTGTTATACTAATAAGTTCTTTAGCTAGACGAGATAGCTCACACCTGTAATGCTAGCACTTTGGGAGGCCATGGTAGAGGGATTCCTTGAGATCAGGAGTTTGAAACCAGCCTGAGTAACATAGCAAGACCCTGTCTCTAAAAAAATAGAAAAATTAGCCAGTGTGGTGGCACACACCTATAGTCCCAGCTACTCAGGAAATTGAGGCAGAAGAATTGCTTGATCCCAAGTATTGGAGGTTGTAGTGAACTATGATGACACCACTGCACTCTAGTCTGGGCAACAGACCTAGACCCTCTCTCAAAAAAAAAGAAAGAAAAGAGAATGAGAGAGAAGTTCTTTAGCTGTAGTAAAGTGAACTGGTAAATGTTTATCTCAACCACACAGAGCTATTAATATATTGAGCTTTTTATAGCACTGAACATAAATACCGTATATACTCGACTATAAGCCGACCTGAGTATAAGCCGACCCCCCTAATTTTACCCTAAAAACTGGGAAAACTTAGTGACTCGAGTATAAGCCGAGGTGGAAAATGCAGCAGCCACTGGTAAATTTCAAAAATAAAAATATATACCCAAAACATTTACAATAATTGAGGAATTAGTAGGTTAAATGCTGATACCCTCACATCAGATACAGCTGAAGCTCTGTTCGGACATACAGATGATGAGGAGGAGGAATCCAGTTTTGAAGGATTTTAACCTTTGTGATTTAGCTTGATTACCTGTTAAGCTAAGCGCACCGAATCAAATAACCTGTATGACCCAAGTATAAGCTGAGTTCGGGTTTTTCAACACAAATTTTTGGCACAAAAACTCAGCTTATACTCGAGTATATACGGTAACTAAAAAAAAAAAAAAAAAAAAAAGACCAATACCAGGCACAGGTTCTGTACCATGCCTGGAACGGCAGGCAGGGGGTAGACTGGCTACTTTCTGACAGCTAGCTTCCCCATACATTGCCCTTCCCCAGAGTAGCAGGGAAAGGAGAAATCAGCAACACCCCTAGCCAGGAAGCCTTGCTATGCCTGCAGCTCCTTCCCCATGGCTTATGGCTCTGCCATGGCCTGAGCCCCTTAGTCTGACTGTACCAGAGAATGATTGTCAGGCCCCAGGGATGGAGCAGTAGAGTATCGTGGGGGTGTCTCTGGCCCCAAGCCCAGCTCTGCATTCAGCTGCTCCAGCTCCCCCTGATCCAGCAACTCAAAGTCCTCAGTGGTGAATCCATCTTCTTCCTCAGGATCAGGCAGAAGCTGGGGTAAGTCCTGGGGAAGTGGTGAAAATGCAGAAGAGAGGACTCGGTCAGTTTCAGCAAGGCCACGTGGGGGTGACAGGATGCTGGCTAGAGCACTGAGGTCACCACTCACAGCCTCCAGGCTCAACACCTCCACTGGTACTTCAGGGGAGGACTTCACTCTATCTGGAGCGGACACTGCTCCATTGAAATGAGTGCTCACAAAATCAAGGGGGGATGAGAGCTGAAGCAAGGTTTCCTTAGGGCTGAACATCTCCACTTGTCCTTCAGGGGAGCACTTCACTCCATCTGGGGAGGATCCTGCCCCATTGAAGTGAGTGCTCACAAAATGAAAGGAGGATGAGAGCCAAAGCAACGTTTCCTTAGCTGCCACATCATCTTCGTCTGAGTCCAGGGCTTGATTTGACAAGGTCTGAGAGGTGCCCAGTAGGTCCTCAGGAGGTACCACCTCTGCCCCTTTTCTCTCCCCCAGCTCACAGCTCAGGGGCTCCTCTGGCTCACTCTGCTGGTCCAAATCTGTGCAGAGAACACAGGGTTAGGAATACGCCTGTTACTCCATTTGGCCGAAACAGCCAATCATTTCAAGGATGAGAACTCACAACATGGAATCCTGGGCCAAAACTTATCAGGGTCTTTCAGGAGCTTAGAGCAGAATTAGAGGGTCGGTTCCCCAGAGAAAACATTGACAGGGGGCCAGAGAAGAGAACCAGCACCCCACAGCAGGGAGCAGGAGCAAGTAGCAGTCTTACCCTCAGAGACATCATTCAGGTGTGGAGTTGCGGCCCGGGGTAGAGAGAAGCCACCACCCTCTAAGATAGAAGCCTCCTCCTCTGACAGCTCTGAGTCTGTAATGGCCAACGCCAGTGACGTGTTCTTCACATCCACCTTCAGGAGAGACAGGATGAACACAATAGGGGATAAAAGAACCAATTTTTCAGGGGCATGCTCACACTCCCTTGAGAGGTGGCAACTCTAAAGCAGGCAGATCCCCCCACCCCTGCCTTCTGTTCACCACACCCATCTCCCCAAACCTCACCACCAGGGAGAAGCCAGCCAGCTCGGCCTCGCTTTCACTTTCTGTCTCTGCCTGTGGCTCATCACCTGGAGGTATGTTTTTTCCTTGCTGCTCTAGAGAAGAACAGTAGGGCTGTGACCAAGCATGGAAAAGGGTTGGGGGACAGACATGGTCAAGAACCTGGAGATCTCAATTCCAGGGCATCTCATAAGCCATGGCCCTCCCTCCCCTGCTTAAGGGAGCCCCTTACTCCTCCTTTTTTTTTTTTTTTTTTTTGAGGCCCTGGGTAGAGTGCCATGGCATCACAGCTCACAGCAACCTTCAACTTCTGGGCTCAAGCGAGTCTCCTGCCTCTGCCTCCCAAGGAGCTGGAACTATAGGCACCCACCACAATGCCCGGCTATTGATTTTTTTTTTTTTTTTTTTTTGGTTGCAGCCATTATTGTTGTTTGGCTGGCCAGGCTGGATTTGAACCCGCCAGCTCAGGTGTATGTGGCTGGCGCCTTAGCCACTTGAGCCACAGGCGCCGAGCCCCCTTACTCCTCTTGTGTGTGTGAGGCAACACAGCAGCATCCGCCTTCGTGCTGTAGTCCAGCTGCATAAGCAGGGGCTTGAGGCAAATGTACATCCACTGGATTAGCTCATGATAAACCACCAGGGGCCACAGCAGGATACTCAGCACTATGGGGTAGAAAGTCCACTCAGAGCTCCCTATACAAACTTCCTAAGGGCCCTCATTCACCTAGACCCTCAACAAGAAGGGCTGAAAGATAACGTCCTTTCCCGAGGCTGTGCCAACCTCTTCCCTCCACACCCACTGTCCTCTTCCCCAGATGACTCTTCCTGTTACCTATACTACAATATCCCTAGAGACCTCCACAAATCAGTAACTGAGCAGACAGAACCCCACCCTCAACCCAGTCACACCAGGGGAAGGAGAGGGCTTTGAGAAGGGTTGGGTGAGACCCTACTCACAGACAACGTAGGAAATCATAATTCTTGGAACATAATATCCCAGCACAGCACAGCCAGAGCAGGCTTGAGGATAGAACTGCACAAAAGAACACAAGGTCTGGGTAAGAAAGGATTGTTCAGTGAGTAGAAAGACAGACATGCCTTCAAGGAATTGTGTGATCCAATTTAGTCAAGATGTTCAAGACATCAACTCAAGAAGTTTGAAAAACACTGCCAAAAATGTCTAACTCACCCAATCTGCCTTAGTAGGACAAGGTGCCAAGCCCTCAGAACCTTATTCCTAAAGCAAGCCTATCTCCTGTGCCAGGGAGTAACTGAATAATGAAGGAAGCACCCAGGCCTCTCCAAGAAGGGAGTTCATACATCACTCCTTCCCTATCTTCCCCCCTGCTCCCCCCCACCCCCAGGGTTCAGGGAACTGTTGTATTACAGATATCTGAGCTGGATTCTGCCTCTTGTACTGCAGCAGCTCCTGCAGGTGAATCTAGAAGGCAAGCCATCTCTCAGCCAGGTATCTGCACAACTTGGGCACACTCAGCAGGTGTGGCAGGGTTCCTGACCCCACACCCTCACTGGGGAGACATGATATGACCCCTGGAGGCCTCAGACACCAGCTTTCCAGACACTCAAATCCCTCCAAGTATGGCAATGAGATCTTCAGTCTAAAAAGTTAGACAACCCCACTTCCTACAAGGAGGCTGTCCCTCTCCTCCAAAAGGAACAAGCACATAAACACATTTACCCAGTCTATTCACTAAGCTGGGGCCTGTGCCTGCAGAATCTGCGGTATTGCCCTGCTCCATGGTGACATCAGCACCAGCAAAAAGATAGGATCTGGGTCTATGTTTAAGAGGTGGCTTGTACTCACCTGTGGCTCCTCTGGGGATGGCGATATAGAGAGAAGGGGGACAGATTGTTGAGTGGTAGGGGCCTAAGGAGACACTCTCTAAGGCAGAAATAGTTGTCCCTTCTCTGCAGTCCCAGAGCACTTTCTTCAGAGGCCAAATGCAGGATTACATGTTAATAAAAAACAAAACAATAAAATAAAAATAAAAGTTAAATCTCCTAAATTAATTCACCTAAACTACTCAAGATAGACATCTTCAGGGTAAGAGGTAAATTATAAAACAGAGCCTCGGTAGAGTGCTGTGGTGTGCTAACTCACAGCAACTTCAAACTCTTGTGGCTCAAGTGATTCTCTTCTCTTGCCTCAGCCTCCCAAGTAGCTGGGACTATAGGCATCCACAACACCTGGCTTGTTTTTAGAGATAGGGTGTCACTCTAGCTTAGACTGGTCTCAAACTCCTGAGCTCAAGCAATCCACCCACCCAGCTATGAGTGACTGCACCCAGGTGGCCGCACTGGCAATTTTTTATTGTTTGTATGGAACTGAATTTTTAAAAAAGGGTGGGGGGGAAGGCCGGGCTGGGTGGCTCATGCTTGTAATATTGCTATTCTGGGAGGCCAAGGTAAGGTTTGCCTCGGCTCACAGGTTGAAGACCAGCCAAAGCCAGAGTGAGACCCCATCTCTAAAGATAGCCAGGCATTGTGGCAGGCACCTGTAGTCTCAGCTACTTGGGAGGCTGAGGAATGAGAATAGCTTGAGCCCAAGAGTTAGAGGTTGCTGTGAGCGGTGATGTCATAGCACTCTACCAGGAGTGGGAAAGTGAGATGGCCTCAAAAAAAAAAAAAAAAAGAGAAGCGAAAAGGATGTGTTAAATTGACATGATGGAAGCAGGCCAGTGGCTGCAGCTGTACTATCTCAGAGGCCAGAGCATCACTGGAGCTCAGGAGCTAACACTGCAGTGAGCCCCACTTTGCCCACCTGGTTCAAGGCCATGGGAGTGGAGGCAAGCTCACTAGAGTTTGCAGACCATTCCCAGATGTACTGCTGGGTCAGAGCTTTTCTTCAAGACTAAGATCCTCAAAAGTGGGTGCACTTTCCTATCAGATCATGACAAAAATGCCCCAATCTTGAGAAGCCCAGTCTGAGCATGCTCTTCCAACTTCAAGACAGCAACCCAGGTGTCTATGTGACGTGTCAAGTAAATATCATAGGAGCAAGGGCCTCTCCAAGCTAGAAGGGCTTAGCATGGTGAGGCCAGTCCAATTCACATGCAAATATAGGAAACCGACTTCACCTTCATACATCCTAGGCTATTTGTTAACCTATTCTGACGTTAGGTTCCCTACTTAACTTAGTAATTTTATTGTAAGGATCTACCTAGTCATCTATTTGGGTAACCAAGAGTTCAGACACTAATCCCAATGGAAGTCTCAACTCAAGACTGTTCCAAATCAGCCGCTCAGTGGCTGGGTCCCAGAAGTTACATGTACTGTGGCAATTGTTTCTCATCCCACACACTAGGGAACACTCCCACATGTCAGGTCACCACGTGGACCACCACCCTGGTGGGGTGATGGAGCCATCATAATCCTGCACAGTCCACCTACCCGCCATGTCCCACTCCTGGCTACTGAAGGAGGTAAGCAGAGAAAAGACACCTGGAGGGCCCTCAGTAGAGTACAGTGACATCACAGCTCACAGCAACCTCAAACTTGGGGCTCAAGAGCAGCTTTTGCTTCAGCCTCCTGAGTAGCTGAGACCATAGGCATTCCATACAACACTGGGATAGTTTTTCTATTTTTAGCAGAGACAGGGTTTCATTCTTGCTCTGGCAGGTCTGGAACTCCTGAGCTCAAGCAGTCCACCCACCTCAGCCTGCCAAAGTGCTAAGATTGAAGGTGTGAACCATCTTACCTTCGAAACTCTTACCAACATTAAATTTCATTGGTGATTGTTACAGGACAACTCCAGAAGCTAACTAAATAACTCATCTCATGCTTTTTAGGGATTAGCAATGTGACTTGCTGGAGGGGGTTCAGCTCCCTGCAGGTACCCATTATGTACACTTCATCTCAAATCGCGTTAAAGGGTGGAATATTTTCCGAAACTTACACAAATGCAACCACAGTACTAGAATGGCCAACCCACAGCAAAGACCAAGCCTTTTTTTTTTTTTTGCAGTTTTGGCTGGGGCTGGGTTTGAACTCACTACCTCCAGCATATGGGGCTAGCACCTTACTCCGTTGAGCTACAGGCGCCACCCCAGGCCTGACCCTGGTTCCTGAGGGACCTTAGCCCTACTTTCAATGACCTTTAACCCCAATTTATGCAGGTCCACAACACACTTGTCCTGCTTGGGACATATTGAGTTAAATACTGTTTGAAATTACTTTGTTCTTCTAGGCCGGCTTGGTGGCTCACACCTGTAATCCTAGAACTCAGGGACACCAAGGCAGGTGGCGGGTAGATTGCTTGAGCTCAAAAGTTCAAGACCAGCCTGAGCAAAAAAGCAATGCCCCATCTCTATTAAAAATAGAAAAACTGGGTGGAGGGAGGGTAATGGGTGGGGCCACACCAATGGTGCATCTTAGATTGGGTACAGGCGAAACTTACTAAAGGCAGAACACAAATGTCTACATACAATAACTAAGAAAATGCCATGAAGGCTACAATGAATAGTTTGATGAGAATATTTCAGATTGTATATGAAACCAGCACATTGTACCCTTGATTGCACTAATGTACACAGCTATGATTTAACAAAAAAAAAAAAAAAAAAAAAAATAGAAAAACTGAGGCAAGAGGATCGCTTCAGCCCAAGAGTTGGAGGTTGCTGTGAGCTATGATGCTACACACTCTAGCCAGGGCAATAGCTTGAGACTCTGTCTCAAAAAGAAAAAAAAAAAATTGGCTCGGCGCCTGTGACTCAAGTGGCTAAGGTGCCAGCCACTCACACCTGAGTTGGAAGGGTCGAATCCCGCCTGGGCCCATCAAAAAATGATGGCTGCAACCAAAAAATAGCCAACCATTGTGGCAGGCGCCTGTAATCCCAGCTAGCTGGGAGGCTAAGGCAGGAGACTCCCTTGAGCCCAGGAGTTGGAGGTTGTTGTGAGCTGTGATGCCAGAGCACTCCTACCCAGGGAGACAGCTTGAGGCTGTCTCAAAAAAAAAAAAAAAAAGGAAAGAAAAAATAATTTACCTTTTTTTTGAAAAGTGTCTCTGCTCCATGCTGCCAGAGTGCAATGGCACAGCTCATGCTGGCTCTTCTTGGCTCAAATGATCCTCCTACCTCAACCTCCCAAAGTGCTGGCATTATAGATGTGAGCATCTATGACCAGGCCTACTTACACAGGAATGCAAAGGAAGATGAAATTACTGTCCTATGGGACATCCAGCACTGGCTGGAAAAAATACTGTTTTAGTGGATCAGTGCCCATAGCACAGCGGATCAGTGCCAGCCACATACACAGAGACTGATGGGTTCGAACACGGCCTAGGCCAGCTGAACAACAATGACAACTACAACCAAAAATAGCCAAACGTTGTGGTGGGTGCCTGTAGTCCCAGCTACTTGGGAGGCTGAAGCAAGAGAATTGCTTGAGCCCAGGAGTTAAGAGGTTGCTATGAGCTATGACGCCATAACACTCTACTGAGGGTGACATAGTGAGACTGTCTCAAAAAAATAAAAAAAAAGGAATACTGTTTTCAAGACAGGCCAGTTGCTTTTTGTTCAACAAGGACTTGTCAGTGACACCGGACAGTTTGGGGAGAACGTATTCGAATAGCACATTATACTAAGAGCACAATGTGGCCTGGGGAGTCCTGGGATTACAGCTTCTCTGGGATCTGGGCTTATTAACCAGAGACCTTCATGCTGAAGCTCAAGCAGTTCATTTAGTTATTACCTGTGGTGGCTGTGGGAGGCCCTCCTTGCTGTCCTGTTTCCGGAAGTCTTGCCTCAGTCAATGGAACTCAACTCTGGCAGCACTTTCACTGTGACACCAGAAAGTGCCCCCAGGGCTGAGTGTCACAGACTGAGATGATTTCCTTTCCTTTGTTCGATGCAGACCTACAAGTACACCTACAAGTACACCTGATTCCGTGTGCAGAAGTTAAGGAGGTATTTAGAATAGCCATCTAAATATCGACTAGTATTAACTAAAGGTAGATTGATGTGACTGACAGTATTCTCTTTACCCCTGCCCTGAATTACATAAATCCTATTGACCCCAGGAGGTCCCACTCTGGTCCTGCCAGAGCCTCAGTGCTTCACCTTTGCAGTGATTCCTCTCCACAGAGAATCCTTTACCTGGCCTTCCACAGCCAGCTTAAAAGATAAAAGTGCCGTGGGGTGCTAGTGGCTCAGTAAATAGGGCGCTGGCCCCATATACCGAGGGTAGCGGGTTCAAAGCCAGCCCCAGCCAAACTGCAACAAAAAAATAGCTGGGCGTTGTGGTGGGTGCCTGTAGTCCCAGCTTCTTGGGAGGCTGAGGCAAGAGAATCACCTAAGCCCAAGAGTTGGAGGTTGCTGTGAGCCCTGTGACCTCATGGCACTCTACCGAGGGCAGTAAAGTGAGACTCTGTCTCCACAAAAAAAAAAAAAAAAAGATAAAAGTGCCACCTTCCTCACCTGCACAGTACCCCCTCATCTCAAGTAGCAAGGAGCATTCTTTTTAAATACTCATACATTTAAAGGCTTGTTATCTACGGTACAATAAACCAACAAACCTTTTATTTTATTTATTATAATTTGTTTCTTTTGGGTTCTTTTTTTGAGACAGAGTCTCACTATGTTGCCCTGGGTAGAGTGCCGTGGCATCATAGCAACCTTAAACTCTTGGGCTTAAGCAATTCTCTTGCTGGTCTCCAAAGTAGCTGGGACTATAGGCTACTTTGCCCACAATACCCAGCTATGCATTTGTTGTTGCTGTCGTCATTGTTGGTTAGCTAGCCTGGGCTCAAACCTGCCAGCCTTGGTGCGTGCAGTTGGCACCGAAACCACTATGCTATGGGCACCGAGCCTAACTTACGCATTTTTTTTGAGACAGAGTCTTACTCTGTTGCCCAGGCTAGAGTGCCATAGTGAAAACCTAGTTGTCACCAACCTCAAACTCCTGGGCTAAGCTATCCTCCCTCCTAGGACTCCCAGAGTGCTAGGATTACAGACATGAGCCACTTTATTTTTAACTTTAAATTTCTGAGGTACACGTTTTGGTTACCTGGTTGGCTTTTGTATATTTCAAGCCAAATTTTATTAAGTGTGCCCTTCACCTAGAAAGCACAGGGTGTGCCTTATGGGGTGAACTTAAGTGATTCCCTCCTTCTCCTGTCCCCGGGAACACCTTTTAAATTTCATCTATAACCAGATCACCTCCAGAATCTATAGGAGGAGGTGGGGAAACTAATCGCAGGCCCCTCCACAGGTCGTTGTGAAGGCCACACCCACAATCACATTCCCAGCTGTGGCAGGCAAACTACAAGCCTGGGGATTCACGCCCATTGAATTCACCTGGAATTGTAGTGCTGAAAATTTGTGAAAACACACTGCCTAGAACTTATTCTGGCTAGAAGTGAACAGTCAAAAACCATCTACAAAACCCAGATAACCTTCGCAGGCAGAGATACTATCAACTTTCCACATTGGATCAAAAAGCCCAATACTAGGACACAAGGGTGAAATGTAACACCCACAGAAAGCCAAAGCAGCCCATTGGATTAGGGCTTACGGTCAGAGTCTCTGACATTAATCCTGTACATAGGCAGGACCTGGCCGTAAGCACAACCCCACCCCCATTGCGAGGCAGAGCAGACTGCTGGTGGGTGACACGGTTGGCCTCACAGACCAGAGTTGACAGGAAGGTAGTCAAAGTCAAATATTGCGAGGACCTAGAGAAAGGTGAGAAAATGCGGGGGACCTCAGGACGAGGGGAACAGCACCAAACCTCATGAGACAAAGCTGGGTCCTGGGAAGAGGTCAAAGGACCCAAATACTTACTCACAGACCCACGTGGCGACTTCCCATCCTCTGGCAAAGAGGCAGGAGGCAGGGCAGGGTAGCGCTTTTATAGTCGGGGGTGGGGTGGGGGGTTGGGGCAATGGCTTTGGGGAGGAGGAACCACTGACGCCTGGCCACGCCCACCAGCACTTCTCTCCCGGAATTAGATTTTCCTAAGCTTCTGTGAACCTACTTTGTACATTTTTACTGTTCTTTCTTTCTTTCTTTCTTTCTTTCTTTCTTTCTTTCTTTCTTTCTTTCTTTCTTTCTTTCTTTCTTTCTTTCTCTCTCTCTTTCTCTCTCTCTCTCTCTCTTTCTTTTTTTTTGAGACAGAGTCCCCCTCGGTAGGTGCTGTGCCATCACAGCTCACAGCAACTTCCAACTCTTGGGCTTAGGCGATTCTCTTGCGTCAGCCTCCCAAGTAGCTGGGGCTACAGGCGCTGCCCACAACACCTGACTATTTTTGTTGTTGTTGTAGTCGTCATTTTTTGTTTTGAGGACCTGAGCTGGGTTTGAACCCGCCAGCCGGGTTGTTTGTGACTGGCGCCCTAACCGCTGAGCCTTACTGTCTTTACTTTAAACAAAAATTATCTTTTATTCTTTTTGTTGTTGGTGGTGTCCTCAGTAGAGTACTGTAGCATCACAGCTCACAGCAACCTCCAGCTCTTGGGCTAGGGCAATTCTCTTGCCTCATTTTCCTGAGTACTTGGGACTACAGGTGCCCGCCACAACATCCGGCTATTTTTGTTGCAGTTGCCACTGCTGTTTTAGCTGGCCAGGGTCAGGTTAGAACCCGTCACCCTCGTTATATGGGGCCAGCGCCCTACCCACTGAGCCACAGGTGCCGCCCCTATCTTTTATTCTTTTAAAGAAATAAGGGGGCGGCACCTGTGGCTGAGTGAGTAGGACTCTGCACCCATATAACGAGGGTGGCTGGTTCAAATTCGGCCCTGGCCAAATTTCAACAAAAAAATAGCTGGGCATTGTGCCGGGTGCCTGTGGTCTCAGATACTCAGGGGGCTCAGGCAAGAGAATTGCCTAAGCCCAAGAACTAGAGGTTGCTGTGAGCTGTGATGCCACAGCACTCTACCGAGGGTGACAAGGTGAGACTCTGTCTCTAAAAAAAAAGAAAGAAAAAAGAAATAAGGTTATGGCTGGGCATGGTGGCTCATGCCTGTAATCCCAGCTGGCTGGGAAGCCAAGGCAGGAGGATCCCTTGAGTTCAGGAATTTGAGACCAACCTGAGCAAGAGAGAGACCCTATCTCTACTCAAAAATAGAAAAACTACTAAAGGGTGGCACCTGTGGCTAAGGGAGTAGGGTGCCAGCCTCATATGCCAGAGGTGGTGGGTTCAAACCCAGCCCCTGCCAAAAACTGCAAAAAAAAAGGAAAAACTCTACTCAAAACTTACCTGCTGTCCCTGCTACTGGAGAGGCTGAGGCTGGAGGATTGCTTGAGTCCAGGAGTTTACTGTGTTTTCTAGCTCTTGCTGTGAGCTATGATGCCATAGCACTCTCTCCAGTGTGACAGAGTGAGACTCTGTCTCAAAAATTTTTTAAATGGTAAATAAATAAGGAAAGGAGAGAAATATAAGGAAGAGAAAGCATAAACCTACCCAGTGGGGTAATTGTTCTATTCTATAAGTATGTTTGTGTGTGGAAGAAAAGCCAGATGGGTCTCTGGGGACTTGGGAATGTGAGGTGAGCTAGACCCACAAAGTCTTATCCTCAGTGTCAGTAACAGAGAGAATGGTCTAAAACTAAGGGTAAAGTGCTTTATGCCTCTAAAAGGAAGATAAGACAACAGGCACATGTACAAATAAACAGCTAAGGGAATATCACTCACACCTTTGCTTTACTTAACTTCTGTCTCTTCTGTACAAATGTTAAGTTGGACAGGGGAGACCCAGGAGATGTTGGATATAAGGAAACTCCCTGAAGATAAAGGAAAATGGCAAGGAATGTATGTAAAATGCCGCCCATTACAGTCAGTTAATTTTTTCAACATTCTTTTCTCATATAATGGCTCTTTCCTTAGGAGTTGCCTGCCCATTCTGCATTATTCCCAAGGCTGACGATTCCTACCTTCCCTGGCCAAGAGTCAACGCATTTGCAGAATAAAAGTGATATATATGCACATTCTTTGAGAAGAACTTTTCTTTAAGCCCCCAAAAGGACAGTGCTTACAGGCAGTGCCTGTGCCTTAAGGAGTAGGGCACTAGCCCCATATACCAGAGTTATAGGGTTCAAACCCCGCCCTGGCCCCAAACTGCAAAATAAAATGAACAAAGGACAGTGCTTGGGGCCTGCAATACCTTTAGGGGCCCATTAAAAAGTTTACATTTCCAGGGGCTGCTCTTGTGGCTCAAAGAGGTAGCGCACCGGCCCCATATGCCAGAGGTGGCGGGTTCAAACGCAGCCCTGGCCAAAAAAACTGCGGAAAAATAGAAGTTTACATTTCTGGGCTGCACCTGTGGCTCAGTGGGTAAGGCGCCAACCCCCATATACCAAGGCTGGCAGGTTAAAACCTGGCCCTAGCCAAATTGTACAACAAAAAAATAGCCAGGCCTTGGGGTGAGCACCTGTAGTCCCACCTGCTCGGGAGGCTGAGGCAAGAAAATCACCTAAGCCCAGGAGTTGAAGTGTTTTAAAAAAAGAAGGGTTTTATTTTATTTTACTTTTCCTTTTTTTTGAGACAGAGTCCCACTGTGTTGCCCTCGGTAGAGTGCTGTGACATCACAGCTCATGGTGACCTTTAACTCTTGGGCTTAAGTGATTCTCTTGCCTCAGCCTTCCAAGTAGCTGGGACTACAGGCACCCACCATAAGGCCCAACTATTTTTAGAGACAGAGTCTCGTTTTTGCGCAGGCTGATCTCAAACCCGTGAGTTCAAGCAATCCACCGCCTCAGCCTCCCAGAGTGCTAGGATTATAGGCATGAGCCACCGCACCCACCCTTCTTTAATTTTTTTTTTTTTTAATTGTTGGCTCGGCGCTTGTAGCTCAATGGCTAGGGTGCTGGTCACATACACTGGGGCTGGCAGGTTTGAACCCAGCCTGGGCCTGCTAAACAGCAATGATAACTACAAACAAAAAATAGCTGGGCATTGTGACGGCGCCTATAGTCCCAGCTACTCAGGTGGCTGAGGCAAGAGAATCTTGGGCTAAGCCCAAGAGCTGGACATTGCTCCGATGTGTGACACCATGGCCCTCTACCAAGGGTGACAAAGTGAGACTCTGTCTCTTAAAAAAAAAAACAAACTCAACCTCAAACTCCCAGGTTGAAGGGATCCTCCAGCCCTGCCACTACTGCCTGGCTGATTTTTTTTTTTTTTTTTTTTTTTTTTTTTGCAGTTTTTGGCCGGGGCCGGGTTTGAACCTGCCACCTCCGATATATGATATATGGGGCTGATGCCCTACTCCCTTGAGCCACAGGCCCCGCCCACCTGGCTGATTTTTTGAATTTTTTTATGCAGATGGGGTCTTGATATAGCCGAACAGGTCTCAAACTCCTGGCCTCAAGCAATCCTCCCACCTCCAATTGCCAAAGTGCTCTGACTACAGGCCAGAGCCACTGTATACATCCTTGTTTAGTATTCACCCCTCCTGGAGACATAATGCAGCTGCATACATCTGAAAGACAATGACATTGTGTCTGTCTCTGACTTGGAAACTGGGTGGCTGGAGCTGGGTGCCCAAAATTAATACTAATTAGAATTCAGAAAGACAACAGAATCAGAAACCTTTCCTATGGAGATTTGACAGTGGGTAGAGGGTGTAGGAGGCCCAAGGGCCTGGAGTTTCTGAGACTGTTTCCTAAGGGGAAAAGCAATGTCCTAATTTGCAAGACTCTGGACTTTACAGTAATTCTTTTTTGAGACAGAACCTCAAGGTGTCGCCCTGGGTAGAGTGCAATGGCCTCATACCTCACAATTGCGCAGGCCTGTAGTCCCAGCTACTTTGGAGGCTGAGGCAAGAATTGCTTAAGCCCAAGAGTTTGAGGTTGCCGTGAGCTGTGACCCCAGAGCACTCCATCCAGAGCAACAGCTTGAGATTCGTGTCTCAAAAAAATAAATAAGTAAATAAGGCTCGGCGCTTGTAGCTCGAGCGGCTAAGGCACCAGCCACATACACCAGAGCTGGTGGGTTCCAATCCATCCCGGGCCTGCCAAACAACAATGACAACTACAACCAAAAAATAGCCGGGTGTTGTGGCGGGCGACTGTGATCCCAGCTACTTGGGAGGCTGAGGCAAGAGAATGCTTAAACCCAGGAGTTGGAAGTTGCTGTGAGATGTGATGTCATAGCACTCTACCCAGGGCGACAACTTGAGGCTCTGTCTCAAAAGAAAATAATAATAAATAATAAATAAATAAAAACCTTAGGTCCCAGGGTCGGCGGCGGCCATAGAACCGTGGTTGTGGCACCAGCCACATATACCGAGGCTGGTGGGTTCAAACCTTGCCAGGGCCACCTAAACAACAACGACAACTGCAACAACAATAACAAAAAATAGCCGAGGGCGGCGCCTGTGGCTTAAAGGAGTAGGGCCCCAACCCCACATACCAGAGGTGGCAAGTTCAAACCCAGCCCCGGCCAAAAACTGCAAAAAAAAAAAAAAATTGGTGTCATGGTAGGCGCCTGTAGTCCCAGCTACTTGGGAGGCTGAGGCAAGAGAATCACTTGAGGCCAAGACTTTGAGGCGCACTGTACCGAGGGTGAACGTAGTGTGACTCTGTCTCTAAAAAATAAAATAAATAAAAATAAAAAACCTTTGCCCCCAAATTCTTGGGGAGGTGGATTTGATTTGATTTTTTTTTTTTTTTTTTTTTTTTTTGGTTAGACAAAGTCCCATTTTGACGCCCTTGGTAGAGTTCTATGGTGTCACAGCTCACAGCAACCTCCAACTTTTGGCTTAAGCCATTCTCCTGCCTCAGCCTCCCAAGTAGCTGGGGCCACTGCTGCCCGCCACAACATCTAGCTTTTTTTTTTTTTTTTTTTTTTTTTTTTTTTTGGGGTGGTTGGGGGGGCCACCGGGCCCCCCCCCAAAAAATATGTTTTTTTTTTTTTTTTTTTTTTTTTTGTAGTTGTCGTAGTTTGGCAGGCCCCGTGCGAGGTTCGAACCTGCCATCCCTGGTGTATGTGGCCGGCGCCCTAGCCGGGGAGCTACACGTGCTGAGCCAACATTCTTCTAAGTATGGCAAGATTTGGGGGTTGGGGAAGCGGAAACAGACCTAACTAGTCGCCTATTACTAGTAGGCGGGGCTTTGCCAAAGCGCGCATGCAAGGTGGGGGGGCTGGCGCATGCCCAGTGGCTGGCCAAAGTCTCAGCGAGAAAGTAAGCTGCAGTGGGCAATAAAGAGTGCAGATTGCAGGATGCGTTCTGGGACATAGTAGGGGAGAGATACTGAGCTCAGGGCCTAAGCGAGAGAAAGTGGAACCATGAGGTAAGCATGGAGAAGGCTGAAAAATTCAAGATGGTGCCATATTCCTAGTAAACAAATTCCGTCCCTCTGAAGGAAGGTACAGTTCACATGTTGAGGGCAAATTTAACCTTGGGCTAGCGTGGAATGGTTGATGCACACCAGGCGTGCAATACCCAGAAAACCTGGGCAACTGTGGACTTATGTCCGGCCCTCGACGTGCCAGAGGTGTGGAGCACAGAGAGAAGAGGGGGCCCCAAGGGTGTGGAAACTGATGTCAAAAGAAAAAATAGGAGAGACACCCGAGGCTGCAATGTGAGCTTAGCAGGTGAGGTGGGTAGGAGACACTACGACTCCTGGGAGAGCAGAGGCACCAGAGCTGTCGGCCAGAAGAGGAACCTTTCGGGTAAAGAGTCTAATTGTGTGAATGGGGGGTGTGGAGACAGGGTGAGTTCACCTGGCGATGTTGGTGGGAGACCTGCATCCAGGGTGAACAACAATGAGAAGATGGAAGATGAGAGAGATATCTTCCTCTCGGAGGCATAAATACAAGGTTTGTGTGTGTGTGTTGGGGGGGGGGGGGTTGGTAACCATGTCATGGACATGCGGGCATCGGGGTGGTCGAGTCATGGAAGACCAGGATAGGCAAAGCCATCTCAGGCTTGGAGACAGAACAGGAGAGAGCTTGCTTCCTGCTCTGGCTCTCTCTTGGACTAAATCTGGAAGGAGAGAAAATGGGTATGGGGGGCGAATGAACGTGAAAGGGGCCCTCAGGCCAGGACACGTTTCCCTGGGACATAAAGAACTGGAGGAGTCTTGTCTTTTTCTCCAGGGGCATGATTCCTAATCCCTGCCTTCTCTTAAGTTCCAGGAGGAAGAAGGGAAAGATCAGAGAGGACGTAAATGCCCCAGCATGGTTTGAGGGAGGGGAGGAAGCTCTTGTCAGATGGCGAGGAAAATTGCCTGGGACTGAGGATAAAGACCCACCTAGGTAGGATGGCTGGGACCTGACTTAGGGGACCTTTCAGGTTTTGAGGTTTATGAGAATAAAAATGAGGGGAGTGCCTGTAGCTCAGTGGGCACGGAGCTGGCCACATACACGGAGGCTGGTGGGTTCAATCCAGGCCAAGGCCAGCTTAAAAACAATGACAACTGCAACAACAACAAAAAATAACTGGGCGTTGTGGCCGGGCTCCAGTAGTCCCAGCTATTTGGGCAGCTGAGGCAAGAGAGTCGCTTAAGCCCAAGAGTTTGAGGTTGCTATGTGTTATGACACCACGACACTCTTCCCAGGGCTAAAAAATTAAAAATAAAAATCTGGGGCTCGGCGCCTGTGGCTCAAGTGGCTAAGGTGCCAGCCACATACACCTAAGCTGGCGAGTTCAAATCCAGCCTGGACCAGCCAAACAATAATGACAGCTACAACCAAAAAATAGCGTGGAGGGCGCTATTTTTTTTTTTTTATTCAGAGTCTCAGTAGAGTGAAACTCTTGGGAGGAGGTGGCAGAATAATTGCTTGAGTCCAAGAGTTGGAAGTTGCTGTGATCTGTGATGCCACAGCACTCTACCCAGGGCGACAGCTTGAGGCTCTGTCTCAAAATAAATAAATAAATAATATCTGGGGGCCAGGTGCGGTGGCTCACGCCTCTAATCCTAGCACTCTGGGAGGCCAAGGTGGGTGGATTGCCTGAGCTCAAAGGTTTGAGACCAGCCTGAGCAATAGTCAGACCCCATCTCTAAAAATACCTGGGCATTTTGGTAGATGCCTGTAGTCCCAGCTGATGTGGGCTGTGATGCCATGGGACTCTATTGAGGGCAACAGAGTGAGACTCTGAATAAAAAAAAAAAAAGAATACTGGCTGCCGTTGCTTTTTTTTTTTTTTTTTGAGGCAGAGCCCCAAGCTGTCACCCTGGGTAGAGTGCTGTGGCATCACAGCTCATAGCAACCTCCAAGTCTTGGGCTTAAGAGGTTTTCTTGCCTCAGCCTCCCAAGTACCTGTGACTACAGGTGTCGGTGTATGTGGCTGGCGCTGTACCATTATGCTATGGGTGCTGGGCCTTTTTTTTTTTTTTTTTTTTTTTTTTTTTTAACAAGTTTAAATATGTTTCCCACGGTGTACCCCCAGGGTTTAAAACCTCAAAGCAAAAAAAATATCGAGGG
>CAUYPK010059409.1:0-19402 GCA_963574355.1 Loris lydekkerianus
CTCCAGACATAGCCAAATGTCTCCTGGGACAGAACAGTCAGTTGCTGGTTGAGAACCACTGAAGTATATGAACATAATGAAATAATTTGAAATGTTCCATAAACAGTCTTTCCACCAATAAAGTTGACTCTCCATGTGTAATCTGTTGTGAAATCTGTTTTTGACACTTGGCAATATACTGTATCTTTCTGTTGAAATATTCTTTTTGTGTGTGTGTGTGTGACAGAGTTTCACTATAGCCCTGGGTAGAGTGCTGTGGCGTCCCAGCTCACAGCAACCTCAAACTCCTGGGCTCAAGTGATTCTCTTGCCTCAGCCTCCCAAGCTCTGCCACAACGCCTGGCTATTTTTTATTGCAGTTATCATTGTTGTTTAGCTGGCATGGGCCGGGTTCGAACCCAACTTCGTGTACGTGGCTAGTGCCATAACCACTGTGCTATGAGCGCCGAGCCTGTTGAAATATTCTTATACAGCGTAATTACATGGCATCCTTGAGTAACTCAGTCTACAAAAAGACATGTTTCCCTCTAGTTATTGTAAAAACAGCTGCAATATTCACCCTCCTGGCTAAATACTGGCACATATCACTATTTCCTGAAGCTAAATTCCTAGAAGTGAACTGATGGGGTCACAGATAAATACATAATGCCAAATCACCCTTCATAAACGTTGCCACGTTACCCTCCTGCCACCAGAGTGCCTGTTTCTCCAATCCTTTTTCAACATTGGAAATCGCTTTTATTTTCCAAATAGTGTCAATCTGATACATTTTTAAAGTGGCATTCTTTTTTTTTTTTTTTTTTTTTTTTTTAGTCTTTGGCCGGGGCTGGGTTTGAACCCGCCACCTCTGGCATATGGGGCCGGTGCCCTACTCAGTTGAGCCACAGGCACCGCGTAGCATTCTTGTTTTTAATTAATATGTTTATTATTTTTGGAGAAAAGGTCTATTGCTGGGTTAGAGTGCAATGGTGTCATCATAGCTCACTGCAACCTCAAATGATCCTCCTCCCTCAGTCTCCCAAGGAGCACTACAGGTGCCCCCACCACACCCAGATAATTTTAAAATTTTAGAGATGATATCCTGCTGTTTCTCAGGCTGTTCTTTAACTCCTGGGCTCATATGACCCTCCTACCTCTGCCTCCCAAAGTACTGGGATTACAAGCAGAGGCCACCCTGCCTGGCCAGTATTCTTGTTAATGTTCTTTTTATTCTTAAGACTTTACAAGTAGGGCGGTGCCTGTGGCTCAGGGAGTAAGGCGCCAGTTCCATATACTGAGGGTGGTGTGTTTGAACCTAGCCAAAACTGCAACCAAAAAAGAAAAAAAAAGTTTACAAGTGAAACTGTGTTCATGTTATGTTTTGCTTACTAGTAAATGTAATAATACTCCATATGCTTATTGCCATTTGTACAAATTCTCTGAATATCTGGCTCACTTTCTGAGCCCAGTTGTATATTAGGATCTGTCTTATTGAATTGTAAAAGTTCTTTTAACCTTTGGTTGGCCATATCACAAATATTTTTCTCTGCTTTTATTTTGTTTATAGACTTTCTAAGTACAGATGTTTTCCATTTGTACCTTTTCAAAATTTTTCCCTTTGTGATTTTTGATATTATCATGTCTTCACTCTAAGAGTACACAATACTCCTTTTATTCTAGAAATTTAAGGATTCACCAAAGATACGTAAATCTTTAATCCACTGGTGATATACAACATAAAGTAGAAATCTAATTTTGTTATCATTTTAAAATAGCCAGTTTTCCCAGTACCGTTTACTGACTATCATTTTTTCCTCACTGATGAACAATCCTTGCTTTACCATACACTCAGTTCTTATACTTCCCCTTACGGCTGTTTCTGGACTTTCTACCCAGCGTTAATGATTGCTCTATCCCCATGCCAGCACCACATTAATTTTAATACCCAGTTTACGATATTTTTAAATATCTGGTAGGGTAAATGATCCTTCATTAATCATCTTTACAAGAACTTATTGGCTATTCTCACTCATTTATTTTTCTAGCTGAACTTTAGAATCATGTTCTGATTGGGATTTTGATTGTAATTATGCTAAATTTATAGATTACTTCTGGGAGAATTGACATTTTTACAATATTGTGTCTTACCCTCTCAGAACAAGGCAAGACCCTCCATTTTTTCCTGTTCTTCAGTGTTCCTTGGGGAAGTCTTGTCTTTTTCTTGATATACAGTCTGTACTTCCTCTGCGACATTTATTTCTGTGTGTTTTGTATTATTATTGATATTCTAATTGAGATTTTAGCATTATCATACAAATGATGTGATTTCATGAGTACTTACGGCAGGCCAGACAGCCTGTGGTAATTAAATGAGATGCTCTTTTGTATCTAGTTACTGCTGATATGAAAGAAAAGCTCCTGGCCTTTGTTAATTTTGCAATAGTCTCCTTGCAGAATTCTCATATTCTAATCATTTTCAGTTGATTCTCTGCTAGTAGGTTTTGGTTGCTTTTGGTCTTCCTTTTCTGATGCACACCTATTTTCCAGCATTAGCGGATTCATCTGCTCAGTCTCACTCTGACTGCCCTGTGGCCAAAGAGTCCAAGCTCTGCTAACAGCTCTCCCATACTCAGAACCCACAGCCTAAGTCACGTGCCAGCCCCATGCACCAACCACCCACACTCACCAGAGCCCCTTTACCTGACACTTGCATAAGGCAGTGGCTTTTATTTTTATTTATTTTGAGACAGAGCCTCAAGCTGTCACCCTGGGTAGAGTGCTGTGGCATCACAGCTCACAGCAACCTCCAACTCCTAGGCTCAATCGATTCTCCTGCCTTCACCTCCCAAGTAGCTGGGACTACAGGCACCCGCCACAACGCCCAGCTATTTATTTATTTATTTATTTATTTATTTTTTAATTAATTTTTTTTTTTTGCAGTTTTTTTGGCCCAGGCTGGATTCAAACCTGTCAGCTCAAGTGTACGTGGCTGGCACCTTAGCCACTTGAGTCACAGGCACCGAGCCAAAGCAGTGGCTTTTAACCGGCTGCCCGCCATGGTCTCAGGTCACCCTTAGTGGACACGTGAGTTTGTCTTCTCTCCTGGTATAATGTTATTACAACATAGTCAGGAATTTGTTTTTAAATACCCTAAATTGGCCCAACAACATTAACTTCTGAGATGTAGAATGCCACAGTGGTCAACACCCCTCACAGACTGACCCTGAGGCCAGGCAACCCTGGCCAGAACCCCAGTAATGCTGCTTCCTAGCCCTCACCAACCTCTCTGTCCCTCAGTTTGCTCCTGTGTAAAATGGGAGGTACCAACCTCTGTGGGTAGAAGAGATGATTAAATGGTTAAAAATATATAAGGCATATGGAACGGTGCCTAGGATGGAGTAAGCAATACACACACACACGCATATATATTTAGTATCCTTCTTCACTGAGCCAGAATCCACTTATCTTTTTTCCTGGGTCCACGTTTTCAAGGTTCATCCATGTTGTAGCACAATTCAGTACTTCATTTTTTTCCGTGGTTGAGTAACATCCCCGTGTATGGATGTCCCATATTCTCTCTATTCACTCATCCATTGATGGGCAGTTGGGTTGTCTCCAGCTTTTGGCTATAAACTTGACCTTTACTTGGTTTCCACTCTTTGACTCTCTGCTTGGTCCAGGGTCCAACACTGGCTGCTGGAAGTCTGTGATGAGGCCAACCAAGCAGTTCCCTCCCTGCTCCTGCGTTGGGCGGCACGACTTGTTATTACCCAGTCTTCTCAGAAGCCCATGTCAAGCTAGCTCTCCACACGGGTGCTCACGCCAACACCTCCCACCTCAAACCCCACCTTCCTGGACGGAGAAGCTGGCAGGAATCTTAGCTGGCTCAGCCCCTCATTAGACCACGGTTGTTTGGATTTTTCATGTGGTTTTATTGGTTTTTATTGCACATTTACAATAATCCCGCCACTGAATGAAAGGCTTTCCTGGGATCAGCCTGTGGAATCCTAACCACCCTTCCAGGCAGGGTCATTATTACTCTATTTCACAAGAAAGAACCCTGAGAGGTCAAGCAGGACTCAGGCCTCAGACTCCCAACTTCACGCCTTTTCTTCCCTCTTGTCCCCACCCCCACCCCCCAAATCTCACCAACAACACTCTCAGGTCACATCAGCTCATTTTCCAGTATCTACCCAACCTATTCCCCATCTTGGTAAACAAAAGCCTAAAATGAGACTAATCCATGTTTATCCAGGTTGCAGGTCCATAGAAACCACATTTCCTTCAACAGGAATATGGAGGCACTGTGAGACCACCAGATGGCACCATCTCTAAGGTCACCTTCCACCCCCGCCACACACACCTTGCAGTGCCTGAGAATGGAGCACCTTCCTCCGTGGGGGCTTCAGCTGCCGGGCTTCCCAGATGTCTCTCTCTAGACTCCCTGGAAAGGCTGCAAGGATGTCCTTGAAAGCTGCCCCCAGTCAGGCTGGGGCTGCTGGGGCCACTAGCAGAAGGTACCAGGAAGGCCCCAAATGAGGTAAGCACCAGGCAGACAGGGCCTGGAGAGAGGACCCCAGGCCCCTGCTGGGAGGGAGCCCAGGACTTGGCTGGCTCCCTTCTCTGCGCCCAACTGTGGGGCCAGCTTCTGCTCATAAGGCAGGTGTGCCCCTTCACACTGGCAGGCCAGTAGAGGAGCCGTTCCTCCCCATGGGTGTCTGTGTTCCATTTCCAACAGCAGGCTCAGGGCAGTGGTGCGGTGGGTTCTGGGAGCCAACATGCCCATCTTGCCCTGACTTTACATTCAGCGACACTGATAGTGAGTTGGGGAGCCTGAACCCAGCCCTAGAAGGGGTATTTACACCAAGGAAAGCAGCCCCTCCCTGCCCCAGCCAGCCTTTATATTTCCCAGCACCTCAGCCTATGGGCCTCTGCAAGGGCTTGTGGGAGAAATGGATCGTCAGAAATGGGAGACCAAGGAGGTGCTTCTGAGGAGTGAAACCCTAGCAGGGAGACCCAGTCATTCCTACCACAGACAGCCAACAGAGGGAGAGCCCCCAGGAGTACCTGGTCCCGCTCCTTCATTCTTTAAGGAGGAACGGAAAAAAAAGCCGTTGCATGGTCCGAATGCTTCCAGCCAATGAGAAATCAATCCCAAACCCCCTGACTCCAACCCAGTGCTCCTCCCTCACAAAACCAAACTATCTGCAAATCAAGAATGTCCCTCAAGTGGATGGCGAGCAAGGAGGCAGTTGTTCTTTTTATAACCCTGAGTATGGAGACCTCAAAAAACGGGCAAGTGGGATGTGCTGAGGAAGACTTGGGCACAATACCCTTTTTGGGTAGCTGGTCCCCTCTCCCTTCCTGCCTATTTCCCTCCTGGCCTCCCCCGCCCCAGACCTCCTGCGGGCGCCATATTCCTTGCCTCATGATGGCTTACCAGCTAGCTCAGTGAGCAGGTAAAGAACATTCCCTGAGTGAGCTGGCCCTTCAAGGGGATGAGTTCAGGGTAAGGTTATGTCCATCAGCTCTCCGAACAAATTCTCAGCTTATTAATTCTCCTCTGTTACGCAGGCAAAAGTAAATAAGCTTTTCTCAGGCAACCTCACACAGAGGCCTTCCCTATCCAAACAATGCAAGAGTGGACAGGTTTGGAAGCACTGAGCTCCCAGGCCCACTTCCCACAGGGCCCTCCTGGCCTCCTGCCCACAGTGTCTCAGCTGCCGAGACAAGGCAAGCCTAGGCGTTCTGGGCTAGGAGGCCCCACAGCCCAGCACTTGGGTTCCCGGGATGCCTCATCAGAGACTCTGGGCATCTGGAGACCCCCAGAGCAGGTGGGTAATGGTCTGGCCAGAGCTCTAAGCGTCACTACAAGCTTCCAACCTGCTCACTCAGCCCCTTGGGGAGGAAAGCACTTCATAAGAGTGTTTATTTATTGCTTGCTTCACTTTAAATCCTATTTTTAAAAGGTTCAGAAGAAAGAAAGGAAACAGTAACAAAATCAAAAAGAGTCAGAAAAAGGTAATTGAACAGCTAAGGCCTGCTAAGAAAACATTTCAAAACAGGATGCTGCAAGTGTTTATCAGTAGTTGCTGTATCTTTCCTCTGGTACGGCAAGAACCTCCTTTTCTCCCCATTTGGTCATTTCTGATTTGGAACGAAGAAAGCCAAAAACCACTACAAGAAATTCTAAGCCAAGGGGCAAAGACTCGAAAAGCAGGAAGAGTCAGAGAGACAGAGACAGAGGGAGAGATCATTAAGGGCGGCCCCTTGGACGAGCTGCCTACACGGCCCCTGCTGGAAAGCACACCCCCCACCACGTGCGCAGCCCGGAGCCCGCGTCCAGGTGAGTGTCACTCAGGCAGGGCATTGTCAAGTGATGACAGATACCACATCAAGGAGAGCAAGAGTTGAGATTTGATTTCAGTGTTTTCTGGCTTCAAAACTGCTCTCCCCGAGAGCTGGACTAATTTGAGGTGTTCTTTGAATTGTGTTCTGACAAAGAGCACTTCCTCATGCCAGCCTTGGCTCTGTCATCCAGCCACCAGGCACCCTGTGAGGCTGCTTCCCTCAAACCCTCTCATCGCCATCCCACCTGCAAACAAAGGTGCTCGAAGACTCTGCAGACGACGCCACGATCACACTATCTCTTGGCTTCCCCAGTGTAGCTGGCCTCCGGGGCTACCTGAAACACATTTGTGTCCTTTCCTATTTGAGGGCTGTCTGTGGACTGGGCACATGGAAGTTCTCAATCTGTTTTATCTCAAGTTCCCAGTGCACTGCCAATACTCTTCAAAATCCAGTCTGCATCCTAAAATATTCAGGCCACCACATAGGTTTGCAAGCTCTCCAACACCCCACTACAGTCCTTTCCTTTTCCTTTTCTTTTCTTAAGACACGGTCTCACTCTGTTGCCCTGGGTAGAGTACTATGGCATCATAGCTCACAGCAACCTCAAACTCTTGGGTTCAAGTGATCCTCCTGCTTTAGCGTACTGAGTAGCTGGGACTACAGATGCCTGCCACAATGCCCGGGGTCTCATTCTTGCTCAGACTGGTCTCAAACATCTGAGCTCGAGCAATCCTCCTACCTCAGCCTCCCAAAGTGCTAGGATTATGGGCGTGAGCCACAGCATCCGGCCCCCACATTCTATCTGCCCATGGTGGGCCCCCACTGTCACTTTCTGCCCTGCCCTCCTACCCCAAGTACCAGTACACAAGAGCCACATGTGACCCCCCAGACCAGGGCTCAGGCCTGGATCTGTCTCCCCAGGACTCGTGCCTTCTGCATGGCCAAAGCCGGAGCTGAACAACCTTTCTTGTGCCAAGGGCTAGTGAAGCCCACAGACCCTTCCTCAGAGTAGTATTTCTCAATGCTAAAGTGAAATACAAGCACAACAAAGGAAACAAGTAATACCAAGGTAGAGTTACCCAAGTGTCTTTAAAGACTCAGGTTTAGTCATGTTATCTCTGTACTTCTAATAAAGATTAATTGGGCATAAAAAATAATTCATGAATCAACTGTAACATGATGTGAAAACAGTGTGATTTCCAATGGTGACCAAGTCTCAGGCTCTACAGCCTGCAGCCTCCATGGTGCTCAATTTTCAGTTGGAGGAGGGTGAAAGGGATGATGTGATTCTCCTCCCACCCCACCTCACAGGCCCCCTGAATTCTGTCTGTGTACCCCACCCCCTCGGCCCTGTGCCCTCCTTTACCATAACTTCTCTGCAGCCCCCAGAGGGAGTTACAGGCCCTCCACCCAGGTGGTGTCGGATGGGCAGGCAGCTTCTCAACTTTGTTGCACAAGTCAGAGGGGGTCAATTTTTAGGGTTCTAGTCTTGAGAGAGAAGAATTGGTGAAAGCTCCTCTATTTTATTCTCAGAGGGCAAGTCGCCAAAGAGTACCCTGTGGTTCCACCTTCTTCAATGCAGCCCAAGGGGTGCCACTTACCTGCAGCAGAGCAGGGACAGAGGTAGAGAGAAGCCTGGGCCTTCCCACACCCTTCCTGCCTCCATCCCACCCACCACAGCCGCACAGCAATGAGAGGGAGTGGACCACTCACCTTCAGGCTCCTCCACGCTGCTGGCCGCAGTGGTCGGCGGTGCTACGGGAATCTCTTTTCAAGGTTCAGGACAGGTGCAAGAGAAAACAAGGTAAGTAAACATTATTTTTGCCTTTAGCAAATGAGCCCAGCACAGGACCCTCCCTATCCCTTTCCCGTCCATAGCTCAAGAAGGGAAAGTGGAGAGAAGAAAGTGAGCAGTAGTGTCCTCTCCCTCTCCTTCGGAAGCTGTCCTTTTGCCTGGCAGATCACAATGGCTCCTGGCTGTGGAGGGGAGAGAGCAGAGCAGGGTGGCCACATAAGGTCGACCTTTCCTGGCCTGTTGTGTGCGAGGTACCTGCATGTCATCAACTTGGCTCAGACCTAGGATGAGGAGGGGGCTTGCCCAAGCCCCTCTGCTCATGCGAGGTGGCTACCTGGGCCCTGCTTACCTCTGAGATCAACCCCGGGATGGAGAAGGATCTCTTGGCAGGATGGTACGTGAGGGGGCTGGGAAGTAGCCCAGGGGAGATTCCTCACATGTCACTACGGCTCAGGCTCCCATGGACTCATATCTCACAAGCACAGAAGATGTAAGGGCCTGATTAAAGCCTGAACTTCATTTTGATTATTCTCTCCCTACCAGGAATAGCAATCCCTTCCAAATCCTGCCTGGACCGAACTTCAAGAAGGTAAGGAGGCTCAGCCAGTCTCCCCCGATCATCAGTTTAGCTGCTGGGCATCAAAGCTCAAGCTTCTTCTTTCCAGACAAGGCAAATCATGTACTAAAAGTCCCTAAGGGGAAGGGACTCATTTTCCTCTGCTCAGTGACCACAAACCCCGCAACTTTAAGCCACTATCTGACTCTTTGGGCTAAGACCTCCGCACTCCAGATTCTAGATCAACTAGGACATGAGGCTTGGTGGATCAGAATAGAATAACATGTCAAATCTGAAAGTCACCAGAGGCAGCAATCTTGACCACAAGAGCCCCTCTGGCCATCCAACTACAGCACCTGGCTCTGGGACTCACGTGGAGGGCCCATGACATCCTGGGCTGGCACCCAGGCACTATCTGAGCATCAGTACCAGATTGCTGGGGGAAATGCATCAGCCAGGTGTCAGCCCATTTCAGAGAGGAAAGGAGAAGGCAGAGTGTTAGGAGATGAGAATTCCCAGTTCCTAAGGTTTTGACCTCTGATTCTAGAACATCAGCATCATTTTAAAACTTGGTCTTTCCACTTGGGGATTTGCAACATTGGCTCCAGCCATTTCTGAGCAACCTGATAGATCCTAACTCCCTTCAAAAGGGAGACTTCAGTTTCCCCCCATATTTTCATAACCTCAAATTTCCTCACTTTCTAAAAAGGTTCACCATACATGTTGTGGACAAACAAAAGAGAGAGGTTTTGACAAGTTGAGACCAGCAATGGGGGGGGTGGGGTGGGGGGTGGTGTGAAAACCATTTCAACCTGTTCTCTGGATGGATACTGAGCTCTCTTCCCTAAGGCTCGGGCCTTGGTTATGTGCTATTAGCGATGGCCTGCAAACCGCCATGTGTAAACATCTCCTGATTCAGAAACTGATCAGAAGAGCTGCTGTAATCAATATAGCCAACATGTTCCTGAAGTGAAGGCCACACCCAGCTGGACAGTATAAATGTCTAAGGCTCCCACCTGCTGGGGGTGTGGGTTTCTGCAAGGGCTGCTCCCAGGACCTGGTGGTGGCTTGTGTGAAGGAGGGCCCCAGTCTCTGTGCTTGTGGCCCCCTGGGCACTGTCCATGTGACTCTCAGGACTGACCATAGATGCAAGTGCCCACCCAGAGCTAAGGGAGGCTTAAAATCACTAAAGCAGAGATGAGCTGTCTTCTGAAAAGGGCCAGGTAGTAAGTAAGGCATTAAAGTCTCAAAGCAATGGGATTCAAAGAAAACTTTATTTATGGACACTGAGATTTGAATTCCATATAATTTTCATATAATGATGTTATGAAATATTTGTCTTCTTTTGATTTTTGATTCAACCATTAAAAAAGGTAAAGGGCTGGGTACAATGGCTCATGCCTGTAATCCAAGCACTTCAGGAGGCCAAGGTGGGATGATCACCTCAAGTCAGGAGTTTGAGACCAGTCTGAGCAACATCATGAGATCCCGTCTCTACTAAGAATAGAAAAATTAGCCAGGTGTGGTGGTGAACACCTATATCCCCAGTGACTTGGGAGGTAAGAAGATTGCTTGAGCCCAGGAATTTGAGTTTGCAATGAGCTATGTTAATGCCACTGTACTCTAACCCAGGCAAAAAAAACAAAGGTGAAAATCACCAAGCCATACAAAAAGAGTCAGTAGCCAATTCCCTGGGCCAGAGGCCAGAGTTTCCTCTGCTCTCTAGAGAATCAGACTTTGCCCTGAGCTCTGCCTTGTTTGTTGTTGGGATTCGCTCCTTTCCTTGCCCCGCCTTTCCTGACCCGACCTTGGTCTAGGTCAGCCATGCACAAGGAATTGAGAGTGGGGGACATGGTAGCTCCCAAAAGGGCTTGAATTCTCTCAGGATAATCTTTCATTCAGGACACCAGTGTGACCACACCAGACATAAAATTCTGAAACACTTCTGGGACAAGCCTCCTGAGTGACCCCTGCCATCTTGCTCACCCCCTCCTCACATTCCTGCAACTCAGGGGCTACTGGCTGGCCCAGCAAGGCCCTCAGGACCCTCAGGGTTTCTATTATCCTTCATAAAGGATGCAGGTGCTATGCACGGGAGCCCTGCCCAGCTCCTTCAAAGGCCCTAAATGTACCCTGGACAGCAGCAGTGGGGGCCCTAGTGTGAGCCCACCTCAGATCTGGAGTTAAGGTGGGCGTGACAGGGGGACCCCTGGGACCCCTCGAGCAGGAGACTCAGTGTGTGTCAGGACTGAGAGCCACAGACAGGCTGGCTCTGCTGAGCGCCAAGCTTCTTCTGCAAGAACTCTACAGGCTTGGGGGATCTCCCATGGGGACTCGGCAATCACCAGGCACTGACTGCTGGGACTAGTGTGGTGAGCGCTAAGCCATCACCCTGGATATCAGCAACCAGCATCCCCAAAGGGCTCAGCCCCACCCCAGCCAGAGACATGACAAACAGGGAGCCCATACGTACTGATGCAAGGGGCGATGGGAGAGCGGCTCTGCTGGTAGCCTTTGGCGCAGCGGTTGCAGGTGATGCCCGTCACGCCGTCCTTACAGGGACACTGGCCAGTGGTTTGGTTGCAGGTTTTGCCAGCGGCGCCCACGGGGTGGCAATCGCAGGCTGTGGAGAATGCACAACAGGAAGGTTAGAGGGTGGAAGGGGCCAGTGCATACCCTCCCCGCAGAACCCCCCACCCCAGGGAAGAGCAGAGATGGGAGGGCAGGCCCAGCCCAGCCCACACACATTCCAGAGCTCTGATACTGGCCAGCCGCCCACCTAGAAATGGGGAATAAAAACCAGAATGGACTGACTTGAAAGGCCTGCTTTGGCAGCAGGAACATGAAGTTGGGAAGGCCTTCCAAATGAAGGCCTACATTCAAATGTTTTCTGGAGCACAAAGCCCGCAGCTCTGATCCCGCCTGAATGGGTCAGGACTTAAAGGCCATCTTCCCTGGACAAGGTAAGTCTATGCATTTACATTCTGTCCTCCGCCAGCACCCAGACCCCAGGTTTCTATGTTAGCCCTGAGGGTGGGAAGAATGGGGTCTGGGGTTTGGTGAAGCCCTACAGTTTGCCAGGTCAGAGGGGGTCATAGAGAAAGGCAGTTCCCCAGGGTCCCTCCTCCTCCCCTTTGCAGCCAAACAGTTGCAGCCTCAGGCTTCTGGATCGACTAAACCTATAAACAGTAGCACTTAGAAGAGTCACAGTGGAGAATGTTTATTTACTTGTGTATTTATTTATTTATTTTTGAGACACAGTCTCATTAAGTCACCCTTGGTAGAGTGCTGTAGCATCACAGCTCACAGCAACCTCAAACTCTTGGGCTTAAGTGACTCTCTTGCCTCAGACTCCCAAGTAGTGGGGACTACAAGCACCTGCCACAGTGCCCAGCTATTTTTTATGTTGTCATCATTGTTGTTTAGCAGGCCCTGGCTGGGTTTGAACCCACCAGTCCCAGTGCATGTGGCCAGTGCCCTAACCACTGAGCTATGAGCGCCAAGCCCTAATTAAATGTACAAAGAATGAAGAGGTAAAGGAAACTCCTAAGAAGGGCCGGCCATGCTATAGGTGGAGGGGTGAGGAAGGCTCTGATGCTGATGCTCCACCCCTCCCCAGTTTGCAAGAAGTGGAGAAGTGAGGCTGCTCATCCTGTCACACTGTACCCAATCCCAATAACAGAGCAGCCAGAGGACCTCGGGGGAATGTCTTGATGCTCTGGGCAAGAGCAGGCCACACCAGCAGGTATAGGACACCAGGATTTCCCCCTACATTCTGCCTCCCTGAACTAGGCAGTGGACTTAGAGTGTAGTGGGAAGGCTGGGGAGGACAGAAGGATGGCAGCCAATGTCCTGCCTGCCCCCTCCCCAAAGATGCTGGAAGAGGTGGGGAGTTGTCTGCAGGAGGCCGCCCTGCAGAGACTTCAGTTGGTGCCCTGTGGCTGTTCTGTGATCTTACTCCAAAGGCCACAAAATAATCCAAGCACACCAGTGAAAGCAGAGCTGAAAGAGCTTGAGGAGACCTTCCCCGCAGGGTGGGTGAGTCTGTGAATAAAACACCGCCCCTCCCAGCCGGTCCTGGGCCCAGGAGTGGTTCCTGAGGAGACTCAGGAAGAGGAGGGAGGGAGGGAGGCAGGAAAGCAGAGAGAAGAATGTGAGGAATTGTTTGTTGAAGTTGTGTCTGGACATGCAAAAGCTTCTAAAAACTGTGGGAGTGAGGGTCCTGGCCATGGGTGTCCCTGTCAGGCTGGGGCAGCACCTGCAGGACGTCTTACCCCGCATTTCCTCATCTCAAGACGCACATGAACGGAGGGAACTGCTACAGTCTACCCTGCTAGAAAGCAGTCAAACCTTCCGCCAGGAAATCACCTTCCTCAGTCTACCCTAAATTCAAGTTCATTCCCCACTGTCTGTCTTTTTCACTCATAATAAGAAAAGACCCAGCCCTGATGGCCCTGAGGCACACTGAGGAGGCTGAAAAGGGCATGGCTGGAGAGGGCCTTGATCTTTCCTTTACGGTCTCTTACGTCTTCTCTGGGATGGGAAGGGAGGCATCTCTAAATTGTGAATGTGGACCGCCACAGCACAGGGACCCACGGTCCCAAGCCCCTGACGTGCGACTCCACAGACTCATGCCAGCTGACCTCTCTTGGCCTTCTTTGCAAGCCTGCTGGTAATTCTAAAGTTCCTGCCAACATGTTCTCTCCTCAGTGCTGATGGGATACAGCTGTGCACCAGTAACTTGTAGCTCCTCAGATTTGGCTGGGGAAGGTCACAAAGGTTGCTTGGTCACTGAAGGTGCAGGGCCAAGTCCCACATGGACGCCACCACTGGCTCAGGTTGTCTTTATCTTGGCAGGAGCCGGCCCAGAGCAGACTCTGGGTGGAGGCAGGAGGATCAGGCATTGTTCTCCCCTGAGGGGCCCCTCACAGCTGGTGACCTGCTCAGCTGCCTGGGCTGGCACACTGCCGGAGGAGCTGGGCGCCAGCTGAGGTCTGTCGGAGCCAAAGGCCATCCTCGGTAACAGCAAGGCAGCTCTGGGTCTACGTGCGCAGCAGACACTTCCTAAGGGCCCGTCCTTTGGTTCAACATGAGCTGATACTTGCTACCAGCTTTCCAAATCTTTCTCCTAAGATTCTGCAAAAAATCTGACCCATTAGTCTGATCTAATAGAGGCAGCAGGCTGACCTATGCTTCTACACCAGCAAACCATTGTTCTAGGAAGGACAGTCATTGAGGTCCCAAAAAGTAGGGGCCTCAGAAGGCCACTCAGATGCCCTCCAGGGCAGTGTGACCTACCCAGTCTTCATTCTGCCCAAGGCAGAGCATTCCTCAGTAACAGCATCCACACCGGGCTCCTGTAAACCACTTGCACATCCACACTCTCTCCTAAGTGTTGTTTCCTCTGGTTTTCACAACAGTCCTGTGAAATGAGCATGACTGTACCAAGGATACCACAGCCTAGTGAGGAAAACTGCAGGAGAAGGGTGTTGTGAAGGAAAATGGAAAGGGCCTGGAGCCCTGAGGGCCCCACACCCCATTGGATGACCCCTGTAGTCCTTTTGTCCTGCAAGGAGAAATACTGTATATACTCGAGTATAAGCCGAGTTTTTTCGGCACAAAATTTGTGCCGAAAAACCCAAACTCCGCACAAATTTTGTGCTGAAAAAACTCGGCTTATACTCGAGTACATAAGTAAGCTCTCATCCATTTAAACCAGCACAAAGTGGGCTTTCTGTTACTTGCAGCCAAATGCAATCCTAACAGGCTTACACGGAATTCATTCTCAATTCCCAGCAAAATGACCCCACAGTAAGAACTTCCCCCCAAAACTCATCAATGGGAATGCCTCAAATTATCCCCTCTGCAAAGAAGAGTGAGATTCAAGGTGTAGGGAGAGTTGACAGATGACAACACCCCCATGGTGGGTTCCTCTACAGCACAGAAGAGAGAAGCTGACCAGGAATATCAAAGGAAGAGACTCTGAGTGCAAAGGAAGCCTCAGAGCCTGGCTCTCAGGAAGACAAAAGTCACGAGCACTGATATACAGACAGAAACCACAGAAATTCCTGCTAACTCACACGCGTGTACATACTCACACAGGAATACAGAGATACAAACAGATTGCTACTCTGTCTCTGTGTCACACACCCAGAGAGTCACAGACTCACACGGGGCCAGGAGAGGAGGGTGGAGGGAGCTGGAGGAGGTGGACGCCAGGTGAGTAGTGGTCTTTTCCTCTGCAGGGGGGTCTACTGAGGGGGCCCAAGAGGGAGCTTCCCCAGTCCTTCGGAGAGCATAGGCCTGGATCAGAACATCTTTTGCCACAGGAAGCCTGCCTGGTGACTCCCATTTCCCTGGAAGTCAGCCACTTTTTTCAGAGGGAGGTCAATTGCTTCCATGGCAGGTCACCCATTTGCCTGGAGCGGGCAGCACCTGGTCATGGGAAAGAGTTTACCCAAGGATTTTTCCATAAAGGGAGAGGTGAGGCCAGACGGAAGCCAGGTCCCTGAGAACGCAGGGGGGTCAGGTTCCCACACACACGGCAGGCTGGGGAGCCTCTCCATGAAGCCCAGAGCCCTGACTGTCCTTGTTCTGGGCCATCATACAGGGACTAACCGCTCAGGTGACCCAAGTGGTTTCAGATGGGTGACAGGAGACTCCAGTTTGGACCCTGCCCTGTCAGTGACCCTGGGTTAGTGGCTTCTCCTCTCTGGACAGCAGGCAGCCCATCTGTTAGGTCAGAAGTCCACACTCACACTAAAATCACTTCCAACTTAGGCTGAGGCTGAGTCTCCATAGTGGCTCCAAAGGACCAGAGCCAGAACCATCCATCCCTTTGTCCCACCACTCCCTCTGCGGCAGTGCACCGTGGTGTCCTCCCTGGAGTCAGAGGAGAGGGCTCACATTGTGGGGCACACTGGGCCTTGCCCACTGAAGGCACCAGCACCTCCCTGCATCGTGCTGGAATCTGTTGACATTTGGTTTGTCAGTGAAGAGAAGGGCATCCAGGAGCTTTGGGGAGCCCTGGCAAAGCTGGCCCAGAAGATTCTGACCCCTGGCTTGTTGTGCCCGAGTAGCTCCTTTCCTCTCACGTTCACTGTCCTGGGTTTCAGCAAGCCTCTGGCCTCCACTGGGGAGGGGACACTCTCAGGACACTGGCCCCCTTTCCACTGCAGCTCACACCATGACTTCTGGGAAGTCTATCCTGGGCTCCTAACAAGAGGTAGGGCTACTTTTCCTGAGGACCCTGATTCCAGGGGCTCTTGGAGTCAGGCAAGACCCTATAATGGCACCTATGGAGGAAAGAAAAGCTGGCTGGGCACATGCCCCTCTAGGGATCCAGGCAGGACAGGAGAGACGGAACAACTGTGGAACCCACTCTCACTCCAGACATCACCATGACTATCACCCAGGCCTCTGGCCACTCATGACGGAGAGCTTCTGGCTTAACCTTGTGTTGTGGGCCAAACTGTGACCTCCTTCCCCAGTACACAACGCATATGCTGAAGCCCTAACCCCCAGCACCTCAGAATGGGATATATTTGGAAATAGGGTCTTTAAAGAAATGATTAATTTAAAGTGAGGTCATGTAGGTAGGCCCTGTCCTTATAAGAAGATTGTGCACAGACGTGCACAGCAGTAAGACCAGGCAAAGACACAGGGGAAAGACGGTTGCCTGCATGCCAAGGAGAAGGCGCCTGGACCAGATCTTTGTCTCCTGGCCCTCAGAAAACACCAGCTCTGCTAACACCTGGATCTTGGACTTCCCAGCCTCCAGAACTGTGAAAAATAAATCTCTGTTGTTTAAGCCAGCTGGTCCAGGGGTCTGTGTTCTGGCAACTGACTAATGCCCCAATGTGAAGCCGCAGTGAACATCCTCTTCCCCAGGGGCTCACTCAGGCCAGTCCCTGGATTCACGCGACAAGAGACTGTCCCCTAACTGCAGCAATCAGCCTGGGGTCCCTTTCATCCCCCAGCTCCCCATGGAAGCTAACACCTTTGCTGGGGGAGGGCACCCCTGTCCACAGCAGCCTGTGTCTCTGAGGACCCCCTTGTGACTCCACAGGCTGACAGAGCAGCTATCAGGACTTCCACGATCTTTAGAGTCCCTCCCAGCTCTGCTTTCCACTGTCACCACAGCTCACAGACCAGCCACCTGAAGGCTGTTCTCAAAAGGGTGTCAGCAGAGGCCCTGGGCAGGGAGTGCTTCTGGGTCTCCTAAGGCCTGCTGAAAGGCCCACAGCTGACAGGCCTCTAATCCAGTCCAGAAGAAGAATGCGCTCAAAACCAGGTGTGGGAGGCATCATCCCACCAAAGTCTGACGGGAAAACTCCCTCTCTAGTCCTCACAAGGCTTCCGAAGCAGAGCAGAATCACTCTGGCCTGGATCCTGGGACGCTGCTCTAGCAGTTAGTGTGGGACTCTTGACTGCAGATCCCTGGAGCCAACCTAAAGCCTCATGAGACTACAAGGCCTGCAGCTCATGCCAAAGGGCTATATCTACCTGTGACCCTATTAAGTCGGGGGAAATGTTCTTGTCTGCTTTGAGTAAGACTGGTTTGTGAGCCTAGATCCCACCCACAAAGAACATAGGTTTGGGGGGAGTCCTGCAGGCAGACCTGTCACATGGCCCAGGCTTATTGGTGGCCGCTGAGCATGAGGATGGGAACATGCTCTGTGCCACCAGAGCAGCCTACAGAGACAGCAAGGGCCAGTATCTTTAGGAAAAAATCAATCAAGATCTGAAGGCTTCTCATGTCCCCATACGTCTGTGGGAATCAGGACTCTCAGGGGAAACCTGGCGGGACTCTTCCCCTGAGGCGGCACTGGGGAGAAGATGCTCAGGCACAAAGAGATGGCCAAGCATGCATTTCTTCTCCATTCCCCAAAACAGGGGTGCAGGACCAGCAAGAAAGAGAAGAAACACAGGTAAGCCTGTAGAGGCCATTGGGGTGTTCTGCAAAGGAGGGGACCTAAGGCAAGATGTTGGGGAAGCCATCGGACAGTCAGACACATGTCAGGATAAGGGGGAGGTCTGGGGAGGAGGAGGGAAAGCTGGCCCAGAGGCACTGGTCTCTAAGTGAGTTTGGAGATTCACGGTTCAGGAGATGGGGAAGGAAGAGACCCAAAGACGCAACACCAGAGAAGTTTCTTCTTCTTCTCATTTTATTTCCACAGTCTGATTATTTACAGTGCACAGAGTAATCACTCTCTTTGGGGTATACGTTCCATGGGTTTTATCACACACAGAGATTCTTACAGCTGCCACCACAACCAAGGTGAAGAGCTCAGCACTCCCGAGAACTCCCTCCCCTACTCCAGGCAACCGGTGTGTTCTCTGTCTCTACTGCTCTGCCTTTTTTTCGTTTTGCAGTATTTGGCCAAGACTGGGTTTGAACCCACCACCTCTGGCATATGGGGCCAGTGCCATACTCCTTTGAGCCACAGGCACCACCCTGCTCTGCCTTTTTCAGAGTGTTCCGGGATTGTCCATACGTATAACATCTGTGTGCACATGATGTACAAATGGGATTATACAGTGTGTGATCTTTTGAGACAGCCCTTTTTCACTTAGCAAAACACATTTGAGATCCATCTGTGTTGCTGCATGAATCAAGAATTCGTTCATCTGCTTTCTTTTTTTTTTTTTTCTTGAGACAGAGTCTCACTATGTCACCCTTGGTAGAGTACCGTGGCATCACAGTTCACAGCAACCTCAAACTCTTGGGCTTAAGAGATTTTCTTGCCTCAGCCTCCCAAGAAGCTGGGACTGCAGGCACCCGCCACAATGCCCGGCTATCTTTTTGCTGTAGCTGTCATTGTTGTTTGGCAGGCCCAGGCTGGGTTCAAACCCGCCAGCTCAGGTGTATGTGGCTGGAGCCCTAGACACTGAGCTACAGGTGCTGAGCCAAGAATTCATTCATTTTCATTGCTAAATACTGTCCCATTGTGCGGATGGGCTCCCATTTGTTTATCTACTCACGTTTTGAAGCACACAGGGGTTGTTTTACACTTTGAGGTCATTATTCATACAGTATAAATAATGCTGTTAAAAACATCTTCTTTATTGTTAAATCATAGCTGTGTACATTAGTGCAATCAAGGGGTATAATATGCTGGTTTTATATATGATCTGAAATATTCTCATCAAACTGTTCAATGTAGCCTTCATAGCATTTTCTTATTGTATGTAGACATTTATATTCTACCTTTAGTAAGTTTTGCCTGTACCCATTATAAGATGCACCATAGGTGTGGCCCCACCCATTACCCTCCCTCCACCATAACCTCCCCCCTCCCTTCCCCTTCCTTGGCCCTTTCCCCATTGTCTTGTGCTATAGTTGGGTTATAGCCTTCATGTGAAAGCTATAATTTATCTTCATAGTAGGGCTGAGTACATTGGATACTTTTTCTTCCATTCCTGAGATACTTTCCTAAGAATATGTTCTAGCTCCATCCATGTAAACATAAAAGAGGTAAAGTCTCCATCTTTCATTAAGGTTGCATAATATTCCATGGTATACATGTACTACAATTTGATAGTCCATTCATGGGTTGATGGGCACTTGGGCTTCTTCCATGACTTAGCAATTATGAATTGGGCTGCAATAAACATTCTGGTACAGATGTCTTTGTTATATTGTGATTTTTGGTCTTCTGGGTATAAACTTAGTAAAGTAAGTATAGGATCAAATGGCAGGTCTATTTTTAGGTCTCTAAG
>CAUYPK010059410.1:0-39360 GCA_963574355.1 Loris lydekkerianus
GGAACATATTCTTCTTAGTAAAGTATCTCAAGAATGGAAGAAAAAGTATCCAATGTACTCAGCCCTACTATGAAACTAATTTATGGCTTTCACATGAAGGCTATAACCCAGTTATAACCTAAGAATATGGGGAAGGGGGAGAGGGAGAGGAGGGAGGATAGGCAGAGGGAGGGTGATTGGTGGGATTATACCTGTGGTGCATCTTACAAGGGTACATGTGAAACTTAGTAAATGTAGAATGTAAATGTCTTAACACAATAACTAAGAAAATGCCAGGAAGGCTGTGTTAACCAGTGTGATGACAATGTGTCAAACTGTTTATAAAACCAGTGTATGTTGCCTCATGATCGCATTAATGTACACAGCTATGATTTAATATTAATTTAAAAAGTAAATAAATAAATAAATAAAGTCTATTAAGTTTTTTGGTGGTTTTTTTTTTTGAGACAGTCTCACTATGTCACCCTCAGTAGAGTGCCATGGGGTCACAGCTCACAGCAACCTCAAACTCTTGGGCTTAGCGATTCTCTTGCCTCAGCCTTCCAAGTAGCTGGGACTACAAGTGCCCGTCACAGTGCCCAACTATTTTTGTTGTTGTTGTTGTCTTTCTTTTCTTTTTTTTTTTTTTTTTTAGCAGGCCCGGGCTGGGTTTGAACCTTCCAGCCTAGCTGCTGATGTGTATGTGGCTGGTTTACGTGACTGGTGCCCTACCCACTGAGCTACAAGCACCAAACCAAGTCTATTAATTTTTAAAAGTCAAATAAGGCCAGGTATGGTGGCTCATGCCTATAATTTCAGCACTTTGGGAGGGAAGCAGAATTAAACTTCACCTTTAAAGGAGGTGGAGGTAGAAGTACACATAAAAAATATGTATACGTATTTTTAAACCACCACACGTGCCCAGATGCATCAGATTCAAATTTCCAAAACCCAAAGATAAACAGAAGACCTTATAAGGTCGGGTACAGTGGCTCATCCATGTAATCCTAACACCCTGGAAGGCCCAGGTAGATAAATTGCATGAGGTTAGGAGTTCAAAACCAGCCTGAGCAAAAGCAAGACCCTGTCTCTACCAAAAGATAGAAAAAACATAGCTGGGCATGGTGGAACACACCTGTAGTCCCAAGGTACTCAAGAGCCTGAGGCAGGAGGATAACTTGGGTCCAAGAGTGAAGTTGCAGTGAGCCGTGACAATGCAACTGCACTCTAGCTGAAGTGACAGAGACTCTGTCTGAAGAAAGAGAGAGAGAGAAACAAAGGAAGAAGAAGGAAGGAAGAAAGGAAGAAGGGAAGGAGAAGAGAAGGGAAGGGAAGGGGAGAAAGAAAGAGAAAATCTTGAAAACAACCAGAGAAAAAAACATTACATTCAGAGAAACGCAGAATACTTCTCATCAGAAACTTTGTAAGCCAGAAGATAATAGAATAGTGCTGAAAGAAAAACTGTCAGCTCAGAATTCTATACCCAGTGAAAATATTACAAAAAATTAAAGTGAAATACTTTTTCAGACAGACACAATCTGAAAGAATTACTATCAATATGCATTATAAGAAATGTTAATGGGGGTGTTGCCTGTGGTTCAAAGGAGGAGGGCGCTGGCCCCATATACCAGTGGTGGTGGGTTCAAACCCAGCCCCAGCCAAAAACTGCAAAAAAAAAAAAAAAAAAAAGAAAGAAAGAAAAAGAAAGAAAAGAAATGTTAATGGAAGTTCTACAGCAATATGACACCAGAGAGAAGCTTGAATTTACATTTTGAAAAATGAAGATCTCTCCCCTAAATGGTTAAAATGAAAACTCTGAGCTACCACCACCTGAAAGCAAGGCCTGGCCTTGTTTTGACAATAATGCTGATGCTTTCCACTTTTGCTTGGAAGGATCACACAGGTTTGGAGGCCAGGCATGGTGGTTCACACCTGTCCTAGCACTTTGAGGGTCCAAGACAGGAGGATTGCTTGAACCTAAGCGCTTAAGACAAGCCTGGACAATAGCAATACCCCTATCTCTAGAAAAAATTAGAAAATCATCTAGCATGGTAGTATGTGCCTTAGTCCCAGCTACTCAAGAGGCTGAGGCAAGAAGATTGCTTGAGCCAAGAAGTTGGAGGCTGCAGTGAGCTATGGTGATGCCACTGCACTCTAGCCTAAACAACAAAGTAAGACCATGTCTCAAAAGAATAAATACATAAAATAAAATAAAAATTCTGCTTTTCCAAGTCTCTCTTTAATTCGATATGATCATATGACTTAGTTCAAACAAATATAAAGTAAAAAGATGTATTGCACTTTTCTTTCTTCCTGGTTCTTGCTGCCTAGAATGTGAATGTGATGACTGGAACTCCAGCAACCATCTTAGCACACAAAGTAAGCTTGAGGATAAAAACCATAGTCTAGGAAGATAAAACCTAAAGAAAGAAGGAGTGTGAGTCCCTGATCCCCATGGATCAGCCACACCAGCACTGGGCTCCCTTCCTCCAGACTTAAGTGAAAAAGAAATAATCATATTGTTTTGTTTATATCATTGTTATTTTAGATTTTCCCTTATGTGCACCCAACCAACCCTAATTCATAGATACTCTTAGCCATCCAAATTCTTTGGTAAATAACTATCTCAACATGTCCCTGAGTCCTCACTTTCTTAGCTACAGATTCCTTAGCTTGTCTGTGATGAATGTACATGGTTGACTGAGACAAAGTCAAATGCCTACACCCTGGTTGTGAGGGGAATTCAGAAAGCAAGTAACTGGCATCTATTAGGTGTGGAATTTCCCTAACTTAGAAGTGGTTTCAGTTGCCAGATGCCAAAAAAAGAATAAACAAATGTCAGTGCTTTCTTACTGTCAGGCCAGGGTGCCAAGGGGACTGGGAGAATTGCATTTCCCTAATTCCTCTAGCTCTTCCCAGATATCCCCATTTCATCTGTCAGACATTCACCATTTCTTAATCAATGCATTCACTTTAGGGTGTGGCAGGGAATTTGACTACGGCTCTGCAAAGCCCATGATTATCCTCCGATAGCAGCCTCAGATCGCCAGCCCCAGGCAGGGGCTTCCTCACCAGAGCTTCGAATGGTCACTTGGCTTGTCCCTCTCTTGAACACCTTCCCAAGGTTACCAAATATAGACAGTACACTCCAATATTTTACCATTTCTCCCATATAATCCTCTAAAGTTGCAACCATGGGGGTTGGGGTGGGGTGTTCTAAAAGGCAACGTGCAGTCTTCCCGACTCCTTCGTTATCACCTAACAAAGAAGGCTCACTTTCTGATGATGGGGGGCTCTCACTGCAACCCTCCCTCAACATCGACAAGGCCAGACCCATATTTTAGGTTCTACCATTTCTATCACTACATACCTTGTTGTACCTACTTTTTATAGGATTCCTTTGTTTGGAAGTGACAGAAATCCAACTCAAACTAGATTTTTTTTTTTTTTTTTTTTTTGAAACAGAGTGTCACATTATCACCCATGGTAGAGTGCTATGGTATTATGACAGCTCACAGCCACCTAAAATTCTTGCACTCAAGTGATCCTCTTGCCTCAGCCTCCCGAATAGCTGGGACTCTAGGCATCCATCACAACACCCAGTTATTTATTTATTTTCTATTTTTAGTAGAGTTGGAGTCTTGCTCTTGCACAGGCTGGTCTTCTTTTTCTTTTTTGTGTGAGACAGAGCCTCAAGCTGTCACCCTGGGTAGAGTGCCATGGCATCATAGCTTATAGCAACCTCTAACTCATCAGCTCAAGTGATTCTCCTGCCTTCGCCTCCCAAGTAACTGGGACTACAGGCGCCTGCCACAATGCCCGGCTATTTGTTTATTTATTTATTTATTTATTTATTTATTTATTTATTTATTTATTTTGTTGCAACCGTCATTGTTGTTTGGCAGGCCAGGTTGGATTCAAACCCACCAGCTCAGGTGTATGTGGCTGGCGCCTTAGCTGCTTGAGCCACAGGCGCCGAGCCTCAGGCTGGTCTTGAACTTTGGAACTCAAGTGATCCTCTGGCCTCAGCCTCCCAGAGTGCTAGGATTACAGGCATGAGCCACTGTGCCTGGCCCTAATCATGCCAGACCATTTTTAATTTCCCCAGGAGTACACAGACTTGTGGGAGGTGGGGAGGTCTCAGTCAGAGTGAGTTCCCCACATCAGAGTTTCAGAGGCTATCCTCTCTAGTATGAGATCCTTGCAGAGTCCATCCCACTCTGCTGTCCCTTTCTTCCTTCATGGTGAATCCTAAGGAAGCCCCTTCCCTACCCTCATTTCTCTCTCTCTGTCTCTCTCTCTCTCTCTCTCACGTCTCTCTCTCTCTCTCTCACACACACACACACACACACACACACACACACACACACACACACGATGATGCCTGGCTTTTAAAGTCTCCATGCCTCCATCATCTGGAAGACCTATCTGAACCCAATTGTGGACAAGGTTTAAAGCATTTTCTCTCAGGATGCTTCTCAGCTCCTTTGCCAATCAGCAAGTGCAAATAGCTACCTGCAGAGAAAGCCCAAGTGCACAGCCCTGAGGCATAGGAAGGCTGGCTTCTGCCAGCTAACCCTGTAATATGCACTTTATAGTAAAACTTCTAATCACCACTACCATTTGATTGATTACCTATAAAATCCTCAAGATATTGACAATTGTTAAGATATTGTATCGATCAGAACTCTTGGTTACAAGTGTCAGAAGCCGAAACAAAAGTTGATTTTTTGTTTTGAAACACAGTCTCACTCTGGCGCCCTGACTAGAGTGTATGGCATTATAGCTCACACCAACCTCAAGTCCTTGGTCTCAAGTGATCCTCTCACCTCAGTTTTTTCTATTTTTTGTAGCGATGGGGTCTTGCTTCAGACTGGTCTCAAACTCCTAAACTCAAGCAATTCACCCTCTTTGGCCTCCTAGAGTGCTAGGATTATAGGCATGAGCCACCACACCTAGTCCCGAAAGTAGTTTAGCCAGAGGGAGTTTACTGGCTGAAGGACCAAACTGTAGAAATGACAGAGGTAGACCATGGTCTCTGAGACAACTAGAACCAGGACCTTAGGCAGCAGCGGACCTCTTTGCCACCCCTCGTGTCTCTGCTTGTCCCTGCACGCAAGCTTCCTTTTCTTCTACTGCTGGTCAGCTTTGTCACTGGAGAAGGGATATGGCCATCTACAAATTCCTTAGATGAGGAAGGACTTTCTTCCAGGCAGAGGTTGACTCATGAGGGAGGAAGTTTTCTGTCCCCAGAGAGTAGGGGAATGAAGAGGATCCATATTCAAAAAGTAGAGAGTGGGAGTCAGGACATGAGGATTCCTTCCCTGGAAGCAAGGGCAGATTTCAGGTTAGCCTAATTCATTCATTTAAGAAACAGATATATGCAGTCCTGCAATGTGCTGAATAACTACCTAGGTGCCATGGTAGGACTGGGGAGAAGACACAGTTCTGCCCTAAGACTTTGCACTTTATTACAAACACCTCTACAGAGTGACTTGAGTAACCAAAAGAGAGGGAGATACTATGGGACACAGCAGGGGTATCCAACCTGATCTAGGGACATCAGAGAAGGTTTCCAGGAAGCAGTGATGTCCAAACTGAGATCCAAAGGATAAACAGGAGGCAACCAGGTTTGAGTGGGGGGTCCTTTTATGTTTTGTTTTAGTTTATTTGGGGGGATTGATTTGTTTTGCCCAAGTAGGGGTGGGGTGGGAGGAAATGAATGGAGTGAGCATTCTAGCCAGAGAGAATAGCTCAGAACCAAAAGATCAGCAAATGAAGGCTATAAAGAAAGTCAAGATGAGGGGAGGCAGGCTGAAGTGCTGGCACCCAGGACATGGTGGGCTGCTGAGAGAGTAGATTTGATCGCGAGGACGATGGCTAGCCATGGCAGGGTCTGAGGAGAGTGACAGGTCCCATCTGATTTCCCTATTTTGAGATCCCTTGGGTTCCGCAGTGGTTCTCAACCTTCCCAATGCCGTGACCCTTTAATACAGTTCCTCATGTTGTGGTGACCCTCAACCATAAAATTATTTGTTGGTACTTCATAACTATAATTTTGCTACTGTTATGAATCATAATATAAATATCTGATATGCAGGATGAATTTTCATTGTTGAGAACTGCTGCAGGATGTGTGGGGGGGAGAGGTGCATCTCACATGTCAGTAGGGAGAACTTTTTGAAGCAGTTGAGCTGGCAGGTCTTACACACTAGAAGTTTAGACCTATAAGGTCATTTGAGAAAAACAGAAAATAACATGTGTTGACAAGGATGTGGAGAAATTGGAATACGTGTGCACTGTGGGAACGTAAAATGGCACAGCCTCTGTGAAAAACAGTTCCTTCCAAAAAATAAAAATAGAGGCCGGGCGTGGTGGCTCTTGCCTGTAATTCTTGCACTCTGAGAGGCTGAGGCGGGTGGATACCTTGATCTCATGAATTCGAGACCAGCATGAGCAAAAAGCGAAACCCTGTCTCTACTAAAAATTGAAAAAACTGAGGCAAAAGGATTGCTTGAGCCCAAGAGTTGAGGTTGCTGTGAGCTATGATGCCACGGCATTCTACCCAGGGTGACAGCTTGAAACTCAGTCTCAAAAAAATAAATAAATAGGGTGGCACCTGTGGCTCAAAGGAGTAGGGTGTCAGCCTCATATGCCAGAGGTGGCGGGTTCAAACCCAGCCCTGGACAGAAACTGCAAATAAATTAATTAATTAAAAATTTTTAAAAAATAGAATTACCATATGATTCAGCAATTCCATTTCAGGGTATATACCCAAAAGAATTAAAATCAGAATCTTCAAGGGTTATTTGTCATAACAGTGCTACTCACAACAGCTCGGAGTATAAAAGCAACCCAGAGGTATAGCCATACAATGGGATATTACTCAGCCTTGAAAAGGAAGGAGATTCTTTTTTTTTTTTTGCAGTTTTTGGCTGGGGCTGGATTTGAATCTGCCACCTCTAGCATATGGGGCCGGCTCCCTACTCCTCTGAGCCACAGGCACCGCCCAAGGAAGGAGATTCTGACACTTAACAACATGGATGAACCTTGAGGACATTATGCTAAGTGAAAAAAAGCCCATCACAAAAAGACCAGTACTGCCTGATTCCACTTATATTAGGTACTTAGAACTGGTAAGATCATAGACATAGAAAGTACAACGATGGCCGCGAAAGGCTGGGAACAGAGGGACTGGGGAGTTATTGTTTAATGGGTACGGAGTTTTGATTTTACAACAGGAAAGGCCTTTAGAGATGGGTGGTGGTGATGGTTGCACAACCTTGTAAATGTATTTAACCTACTGAACTGTACACTTAAAATGGCTAAGGTGGTACGTTTTACATTATGCGTATTTTACTACAATAAGCATTTTCTTGAGAGAAAGGTAATTTTAAAAACACCTCAAAGAAACCCTCCGGCAGGGAGTAGTTGCAGAAATTGGATGGGTGGTCCCTGTGTGAAACACAGAATGAACGGCCAGGAAATTACCTGAGGAGGGACTTGGCCAGGAAATTACCTGAGAAGGGACGTGCCTCGCCTGTACTGACACACTTTGGGGAGAGGAATTCCAAGAGTCCTTCTTCAGGACCTGCCAAGATGCGGGAGGGGACGGCGGCGACTGGGCGGAGAAGCTGCCCAGTCCATCCGGGGTGGGCGGCAGCCCTGGAAGAGTTCTCTGTTCCCTTCTCCCGGTAAGAAGTCCCAGCGTCTCCGTCCCACAGAATGCAGAGCCGGTGACTGCTGAATCTAGGAGGTTTTCCTGGAGAAGAAAGGGGATTCTGGAGAAAAGGGGTGAGAAACCGAAGGAGAGTAACGGGGTCACCGGGCTGCTCCGCTTCCTGACATCCATCACACGCACACTGTGTCCAGGGTCACACCACAGGGTCACAGCCGGTGCGGCAGGGAGGAGGAGGACTGAGCTGAGGGAATTGGGGAAGGGGAGAGCAGGCCAGGCCCTGAAGCGCACGGTCGTGCGTCCTTACAGACAAGTCGGGAGAGCCGGACCTCGGCTGCGCCGCCTTCACCCTCAGCAGCTCCGCAGCCCGAGGTGCGGCCGCCCCCAGCGCCTCCCGGCTCCCGGAGCCTCTTTCTCTCCGTCCCTAGCCTCTGCCCCTCCATCGTGACTGTCCTGGCCCTGTCTCTCTGAGACTGTGCCTCTGTACGCGTCTGTCTCATCCCGTTGCGGTCCCCTCTCGGTCTCCGAGCCCGTCTCTCTTTTCCTCCACCTCCCCCCCGTTCCGTCTTTTCTGCTTTTCTCTTATCCGTGTCTCCTTCTGGGTCTCTGCCTGGCCCTCCTCTCCACCCCTCCTCTTGTACACGTTTCCTCGTTGTCTCCATCTCTGTACCTGTCTCTCTTGTCACTGCCTGCATCACTGTTTCTGCCCTCTTCTCTCCCTGTCTCTGCCTCCTCTCTGGTTCCACCTCCCTTCCCTGCCCCGTCTCGAGCTCTCTCTCTTCCCAGTCCTCGTCTCCATCCCCCTTCCTGGGCCGCCTCCGCAGTCTCCGCCGGGATGGGACCTCGCTGGGGGCGGGGCTGAGGGGCCGATCTGAATAATTCGGTTATCCGGGCAAATTGAATTAACTTCTTCACACGAGCGCCGCGGAGCCTGGCTTCCCTGCCTTCTGCCGGGCCGCAGGTGGGGAGGCCCGGACCAGCGGCTGGGACCCTTCTGCCTCGCACGATGTGCTGGGAGGGAAGGTCTGGTCCGGATTGGGGCAGAATGGGGACTCTGGGGATGGGGTCCTGCGCATCCTCGTCCCACCCCTCGAGAGCCCGAAGAGGTCGGCTGGGACCCTTTAGGGTTGGGGTCGGGGCGACTGGGGGCGGGGTCTGGGCAGCCCAGATCCCGCCCCCTAGGAGTTTGCCCCGCCCCACCCCCTCCACTGGGTCTTGCACGTTAAAAGGCGCGCGGGGCCCAGCCGAGCTGCACTTGCTTTGCACACGGGCGGAGTGCAGCCGCGACGGGGCGGGCGAACTCTCGGGTGCTCACAGCGGGCCTCAGGTCCTCGGCGCCTGGCGCTAGCACCTCCATCCCTACTTCCACCCCGACCCGGCCCCTTACCCTGACCCGGCCTGGCCCGGCCCCCGCCCCCGCCCCCCGGGCCGATGGACTACTCCTACCTCAATTCGTACGACTCGTGCGTGGCGGCCATGGAGGCGTCCGCCTATGGCGACTTCGGCGCCTGCAGCCAGCCTGGCGGCTTCCAATACAGCCCCCTGCGGCCCGCCTTCCCCGCGGCAGGGCCGCCCTGCCCCGCGCTCGGCTCCTCCAACTGCGCACTTGGCGCCCTACGTGACCACCAGCCCGCGCCCTACTCGGCAGGTGAGCGCAGCCCCAGCCCAACCCTACCTCCAAATCCTGCGGAACCCCCTACCCCACTCGGCAAGTGAATGCGACTGTCCCCTACAGACCCCCGTCCTTGCCCTGGCCAAACCCTCCAACACCTGAGATTCCCAGTAATGCGAGGGTCCCCTCAGCAAGAATGAACTCTATCCGCTCATCCCTCACATTCCTTTCTCTCACTGCCAAATTTCTATCCTGTGCCCTTCGGGTCAAGGAACTAGATCCCCGCGTCCAGCACCGCGCCCCTCACTGGTCTCTTACCGCACCACCAGCAAAGACTGATCACCAAACCTCTCTAAATCCTGTATGTTTGAATGAGACTCCCAGCTTAGTCCAGTCAGATTCTCACCCTTATCACCCCTGTCTCCTGTGATTCATGACCCCTAGCAAGGATCCCTGCAGGCAGCTAAGCTTCCCCAAATGGGAACCTTCCTAGAGCCCTGGCGCCATTAGGCCCCTCCCTCCCTCTCTTGGCCCAGACCAGTTACCATAGCCCAAAAGGGCTGGGGGTCATTAAACCACCTTGATTTCCCAATTCCCCTGTAGACCCTCCCAGCCAGAGTACTGCAGTCCTGTCCCTGGAGCTCTTTGATTCAAGTTCCTGCCTAAACCCTCAACCTCACTGAGCCTCTTCTGTCATCCCCATCCTTCATATTAGAGTCCCAGCCTGCCCCACCCAACTCCTTATTGCCTTCCCTTTTAGGGACCTAAATAGAGGACTGGGGCCTGGGGTGGAGGTGGGGGGATAGGTCCCTGCATTTGGAGAAATGAGAACCAGGGAAATGCACCCTGGGATGAAGATAGGGACTGGGGAGATGGGCTCCAGAAATACACAGTTCCAAGATGAGGGAAATGGGGATAAGGTAGAGAGATGGAAGCAAAGATGAGAAGATTGGAGACCCTAGGAGAAATAGGGCCCTAAGTTGGGGAGATAAGAATCAAGTGGTGGGGACCAGGGAAGATTAAAATAGAAATGAGGAAAATGGGGACAGGAGTGTGGTATTGGAGACAAGGATTAAGGGATGGGGGAACATGAAGAGAGGGGATCAAGATGGAAGTTGGGATCCTCTGGAGAATATGAAGATCTAACTGGGGTTAAAGACAGGTATGGGGAGATAGTTAGAAACCATGTCTATGAGGCAGTGGAGACTGGGACTGGGGATAGGAAGAAAGTAGGGGTGGGGGACTGGCTTTGGAGTAGATAGGACACAGAGACCATGCCTGAGAGAAGAAGGGCAAAGAGAAGATGGAGGAACTTGGGTGGGGAGAAATAAGAGCCCTTCCTAGTGGGCATAAAGAGGAATGGCCCAAAAGGAGAAAGTTGAAAGAAAAAAAGAGATATTTGGATGGAGTAAAATGGGGACCAGGGATGTGAGGAAGGGCAGAGGAAATGAGGCCTGGGAAGGAGAGAGATGGGTGGGCAGAGGGAGCCAAATCTGTACAAAGCAGAGAACCCATTGTAGGGCTGAAAATAGAGTCAGTGGCAGAGGGAGGACTAAGACTAGCTAGTGGGGAGACTGACAATGCTGACGAAACCTGACACACATCCAGGGCTAGGGTGCACAGAGCAGGACCTGAAGTCAGGTTGAGACCTACACACCAAGTGGAGACTTGGAAGGAAGGGTGGAATGGAGGGAGGTGGAGGGAACACAGTGGGGGTAGAGGGAGCTTGGCTGGAGGATCGGATTGCGGTTTCCTCAAAACGGCTATTGGGCCCCAGGTCTCCCAAATCCTGGTTTGCCTTTGTCCCCGTGGGCTTCCTTGAGCAATACCAGAAGACTCTGCTCTAGGCTGCCAGAACCAAGCCCAGGCTAGGGACATGGGTGATGTACAGTTCCCAGAACAGGATATAGTGGGCTGAGCTTGGCCTCTCACTCTCCCCACCCTCTTTGCCCCTATCCTCCTGCACACATCGTAGTGCCCTACAAGTTCTTCCCGGAACCATCTGGCCTGCATGAGAAGCGCAAGCAGCGGCGCATCCGCACCACCTTCACAAGTGCTCAGCTCAAGGAGCTGGAGCGGGTCTTCGCAGAGACCCACTACCCAGATATTTACACGCGTGAGGAGCTGGCGCTCAAGATTGACCTTACTGAGGCTCGAGTGCAGGTGAGTCTATGCCCGTGTGTAAGGGAGTGTGTGGGCATGGAAGGCGATGTGGGAGGTGAGTGCTTGACATCTGGGGACAGTCAACTGCCACCTGGAGGTGGGGATGTAGGGCCAGGGGCCAGGGACCAGGGCATTGTCTGGGGGTGGTTGGGAAGCCAGAGGAGGCAGCAGAGCCAGGAGTTGGAGGTCCCTGGGAGACTGATCTGTTTAGCTTCGTGCCACCTCCTCTTCCATTTCTCTGTTTAAGAATGTAAGTCTCCCTCCTAGGGCAGGACGTTCAGAGTGATGCTTGAGAAGCCTAGACAGAGGCAGAATAAGGTAGAGTGGAAGCTGCGGGTAGCTGCAGGGCCAAGGGTAAAGGAGTGTGCAGGCTGCAGATGTGAAAACCCGGAGGCTGGACAGTCAGTGTGGGTCAGGCACTGGGCCGAAGAGAACAGGGCCAGGGCAGATTCTGTTGTCTGTCTGTACAAATTCATGCACAAATGTTCAGCGGGCCGCCAATACTGGAAGCCCTGGACAAAAGGTTTCTTTGGCTCCCTAACCCCCTCTCCACCTCCCTGGGACGCTCCAGGCGGGAAGTCCCGAGCTTCCTAAAAGAGGAAATTGGGGGGCAGGGCTTAGGGTGAAGAGAGTGAAGGCAGAGTTCCGGAGACCAAGAAAGAATACTAAGGGGGGCTGGGCGCGTGGCTCACGCCTGTAATCGCAGCACTCCAGGACGCTGAGCCAGGTGGATTGCTTTAGCTCAGGAGTTAGAGATCAACCTGAGCAAGAGCAAGACCCCATCTCTACTAAAAATAGAAAAAACTATCCAGGCGTTGTTGCAGGTGTCTGTAGTTGCAGCTGCTCGGGAGGTTGAAGCAAGAGGATCACTTTAGCCCAGGAATTTGGGGTTGCTGTGAGCTGTGATGCTATGGCAGCCTACCGAGGGTGAAAGTGAGACTCAGTCTCAAAAAAAAAAAAAAAAAAAGACTACTAGAGACTACTGGGAGGCAGTGGGATCGGGGGACGAATGAATCCCAAGGACAAGAACCTAAGCATCTAGAGGAAGGGGCCGGTGGCGAAGAGGAGAGTGCGGAGGGTTAACAGGCTATGGGGATGTGGGCGGAGGGTGCGGGGGTGCTGCGGGGAGGGGCCGACGCTGGGAAGGCCTTGGGCCACTTGGACCAGTTATAATCCGGGTCAGTCCTTTCCGGACGGAGGTCTCATCCACGCCCAGTGGCCCCCGACTGATCCCGTGCGTTCTCTGAGGCTGGTCCTGACTGACTGGCCCCTGTGCCCGCAGGTCTGGTTCCAGAACCGCCGCGCCAAGTTCCGCAAACAGGAGCGAGCGGCCAGCGCCAAGGGCGCGGCAGGGGCGGCGGGCGCCAAAAAGGGCGAGGCGCGCTGCTCATCAGAGGACGACGACTCCAAGGAGTCCACGTGCAGCCCCACGCCAGACAGCACCGCGTCGCTGCCGCCTCCGCCAGCGCCGGGCCTGGCCAGCCCGCGCCTGAGCCCTAGCCCTCTTCCCGCAGCTCTGGGTTCCGGCCCCGGCCCCGGGCCACAGCCGCTCAAGGGCGCGCTGTGGGCCGGCGTGGCGGGCGGCGGGGGCGGCGGGCCTGGCGCGGGCGCAGCGGAACTACTTAAGGCCTGGCAGCCAGCGGAGCCCGGGCCTGGACCCTTCTCTGGGGTTCTGTCGTCCTTTCACCGGAAGCCTGGCCCCGCCCTGAAAACCAATCTCTTCTAGCCGCCGGCCTCTGGAGGCTTCAAAGCCAGGCCCCAGAGATGTCCCTGCCCCCCCAGGACCTGAAGGAGTCCCTCCCCATCCTGGCCACTGGCCTGGAAGTCCCATCCGTCCCCACCGTGACCCCTAGGTGTGTCCTCCCCAGCTTTGAAGACGTCAGGACCACTCTCATCCACATCCACTCCCACCCAGCAGAGTGGATCCTCTTCACTAAACCCTGTACAGGAGAGCCCAGATCCCTTCCTAGCCTGGCTTTCTTTGGATCAGGGAGCAAATATTGCCTTCCTCTAACAGAGCCCAAATGTAAGGGTACTGAAGGAGGAATGGTGCACCCGTTTGCCTGGCTCTGCAGCTGGCTGGGTCACTTCTTACCTTGGTGACCATCCGTGCCCACCACTGCCCCACCCCTCGAGCCCCACCCACACTGTCCTCACTCGTGCAGTCTGGTCATCACCGGATTGTCACAGCCTGAAGGTTGCTACCATCAATTCATCCCTTACTTGTCCCCTCCCATCCCTAGCCAGTGTGGCACCCTAGCCAGGGTGAACCTGTTAGAGGAGTGGTGGGGCTGCTCTGGGAACAAGACTGAGGAGTTGCCTTTTTCCTTTTGGTTCCTTTTCTTTGAAAAACTTGTAATTTATTGAGGTGAGTTTTGCTCAATCCAAATAAAACTTAATTTATTGAGGACATTATGCCAGCAACCCTTCTGAGTGACCAGGGTGAGGATAGGCTGCCTGTAAGAACCTGTTCCAGGTTACTACTAAGAAGGGAACCATGCCCCATTCCATCCCCAGCGAAGGGCAGTATAGACCAGGAGACAGTAAGAACTAAGCAAACTGGCACTTTATAGCCAATATCCTGCCCCCCCATCCCCAATAATATTAAGTGTCCTCCCTCCCCAAACCCACACAGAAAAGCTTAAATAAACACAAGCCCGGTCCTTGGGCTATTCCTTCATTTCCGGATGGACGGATACCCCTTGGAGTAAGGGTTTTGGGAGGTCCTACCTAGCAGAACTCCTCCTTCCCTGTAGTTCAGGCCAGTGGAGGGCAGCAAAAACAGCAGTGAAAGTGAGAACCCAGGCGTACCCAACTGGACCCCCATAGGCACCTTGGGGCTTGAAGGGGGATCCAGGAAAAGAAGACAGCATCAGAGTAACCAAGTCCCTGGTAACTATGGCAACTGGCCTCTATAGCCCTGGCCCAAAATGGGATGGGGCAGAATACCCTAATAAGGGCATTCCAAGTAATTGGGCAGTAGGGAATGCAGATCCCCCAATAAATAGGCAGAGAGGGCCATAGCTGGGCCTTTCCAGGGTGGGGAGAGGAGCTGAGTTCTCAGCTTGAAGGTGCCTCAAGGTCACTTGCTAAGCTGCAGGGTGTCCAGAAGGAGGCGCTTGTGAGCTGGATCTTGAACTCCAGCCTCCTCCAGGTCCTCCTCTGTGATGTCACTGTGAAAATAAGAGAGGCTAAGAGATGAGCTGAGAGGTTCCTGAGGGCACATACCCCTGCCCCTGCAGCCTGACCCACCCCACCCACCTCCAGGCTGGCCCCACCTGAGAAACTCCAGGTCATCCCAGCCATTGTGCACCAGGCCCTCTTCATAGCGCTCCAAGCCAATGGCCCGCAGCCAGGCACCCATGCCTGCCTCACCTAGCCTGCTGGCCCGCCCGCTCTGCGGGCATGGAGCCTGAGGAAACAGGGCATGTCAGAGGGAGGGCTGAGGGTATCCCCCCAAACACCTGCTGACAACCACATTCTACTACATGTTCTATGGGGAAGAGAGGCGAGGACTGGGGCTGATTCATGTGTCCCCCAACTCCCCAGTGGCTCAGGGCAGAGGGGTCACCAGTGAATGCTGAATGGTAGAGTGAAAAGATACCAGTCCATGAACAAGCACACTCCTCAGGCACACACAGCCAGCCAACCAGCCACCGTTAGTAATCCACACACCTCCTCTGCCAGGTCCTCCTGAATGCTCTCTCGGATGCGTGGTGGAGGGAAGCTGAGGGGCCGGCCATAGTCTGAGGGCAGTCCCCGGGGTGGTGGCTGCAGCTCCAGGGGGCTGGGGAGGAGTGCTGAGCGTCCAGGCCCAGCAGGAGCATAATCCACCTCACTCAGTGTCTTGGCCATCTGAAGCACAGAGCAGGACCGGTCATCCCCACTAGCTACTTCTCCCAGGAAGGTGCTGGTGGGTGAAGAGCTGGGGGGTAGTGGGGGCCTTGGATGGGCCTTGGGAGGTGGTGGGCCTCGAGCCTCGCCCCCAGTGCGGGCCCGGACCACTGACCCTGGCAAAGGATCCAAGCTAGGGGGTAGGAAGAGAGCTGAATCTGGCAGTGGTGGGGGTGGAAAGTCTGGAGGGGGCAGTGTGCCCCCAGATTCCTCATCTGATGAATTCCCCTCTCCCAGACGAGGGGGCTGATGGCGCCCAAGCTGTGGAGCAGGCACCGTGATGGCCACTTTGTTCTTTGTGGCAGGTGGGATAGGGGTCCTGGCAGGTGAGGGTGGCTCTGGAGGCAGCAGTTGGTGTGGGACCCCTTCAAGGACGTAGTAAGCAGGATTATTGAAGCTATTCTTGGGTGGGGGGGGCACCACCCCTTCTGGTTCAGGAGTCCCCTCTGGCTTCAACCTGGGTTTGGGAGCAAGAGAACTAAGTCAAGACCCACAAACCCAAGATGAAGGCAATAGGTACAGTGGAGAGAAAACAGGACAGGACTCAGAAGACAGGGGCCCCTAGACTTTTCACATGACCCCAATCACATCACTCAACCATCTCCCACCCTTGGTTTTCTGATCTCTAAAGTCAGGGAAAGGGATGCTTTGAATGAATACCCCAAACTCTCTTCCCATTGCTAAGATTCGTAGATCATTTATGACTTTGTAACTGTGAAACCTGAGCTTGAATGGGTGAGAACAGAGTTGCCAGACAGCTAGCTGGGCAAGAGACCTCTTAAGAAAGTGACAGGCAGATTTGGAAAGCCAAGCCTCTGGTAGCATCCAAAGTTGATTTACTGAGGAATGAACTCAGAGACTAGGGTTGATTTTACTCAAGCCTGGGGATAAAACCCAAATAGGTGATAATAGCTGAAAATGAGGGGAAAAACACTAAACTGTACCTAAGAGTTTTGAGTTCAAGCGGCAATTGAATATAAATAGAATGCAAGCCTCACTTTCCCAAAGTGTGACACATAGAACATTAGTTCCCCAGGACATTAATGGATATTACATGAGAAAAAAGTTTCCTAGTCCATTAAGTTTGGAAAACTATATCAAACAGAGTTGAAAAGAGGTTTCCTTCCTGTCCACATGCTCAGAGCTTTTGCTAATACTAATGTGCACTGCGATATCTTCCTTTTTTTTTTTGAGACATAGTCTATCACCCTAGGTAGAGTGCCATGGCATCATAGTTCACTGCAATCTCAGACTCGTGGGCTTAAGTGATTCTCTTGCCTTGGCCTCCCAACTAGCTGCGACTAAAGGCACCCACCACAATGCCCAGCTATTTTTTTGTCGCAATTGTCGTTTAGCAGGCCTGGGCCAGGTTCAAACCCACCTGCCTCAGTGTATGTGGCTGGCATGCTAACCACTGAGCTTTGGGCACTGAGCCAACTAGGAATATCTAAGAAAAGAATCTAGCAAGAATTTCCCAAACTCATTTGATCACAAACCAATTTCTAGCAGAGCCTCTTGTAGTACAGAGTTCCACAGAATGCACGCTGGGAAAGCCTGTGCTGAGCCATATGCTTTCTCCAAACAGAAGGCTCAAGCTAGGTCTGTTTACACAGAGGAACTTTTTCAAAAACAATTTCTAATTCCACTTTTAAAGACAGAACTGAGAAGAAAGGCTGACTATGCTGCCTTTGACTCAGAGAGCCACACCTAATGGAGGCCTGACTGGCTAAAGTGATCACAGGCATGGGGCCATGACACCTCTGTCCATGGATGGCAGAGCACCCAAACAGCAGATGCTCCCCAGGCTGGCCCTGAAAGCTGAGCATGGTGGTGGCTAGTGTGTATGTGGGGTGGGAGTAGAGCTGCTTCTTACCTGGGGGTCAAGGGCTCCTCCCGGGAAGCTGCTCTGGGTGGGGCTGGGGGCCTCCCAGTTGGTGGTGGTTTCTCTGGTTCTTCAAATAACTTGGACAGTGGGCAGGAGGCCTCTGTGGAGGCTGGCTTGCGGCTCCCTGACCTGCCAAGGGTACACAGGAGAGGGGAGATGAAGGATAAAATAGGGCTGACCAAAAGCCCCCAGGTACCCCTTCACATGACATTCAACACAGGCCCCGCTCACCTGGGCTCCTGGCTGCCTCGGGACACAGAGGAGGCTTTGCTCTTTGCTCCTGCCTCATCCTTATCAATGCTGATCCACTCTGAGGGGGAGGGATGGGGAAGGGAGACTCAGAGGGGACCCAAGCTCCTGGATCCCACAGATACCCACTGGGCCTCCCAGACTCTTTTCAGCTACTCCTCTTGGCAGGCCCACCCCCAAGTGTAGCTGCAGAAGCTCAGAGTATCCCAGGGATTCCAACATGGCCCTGCCCTGGGTCCTCCACTGCTAGACCTGCCCATACCACCCCATCTCATGCCCCACACCTCTCCTAACAAAGCCCTCACCGTAGAGCCTCTCACGGGTGCCCAGGCGCTCCGTGGGCACCCGCACCTTCATAGAGCCACGGATGTTGCCTGTCTCCTCGCCTCGGTGGGACAGGAAGGTCAAGAACTGCTGGGCCGTGCTGCCAATCATGGACTTAAGTGCAACCACACATTCCCCTAAGGGGCAGATGAGATAGACCAACAAATTACCGTGCCACTCTAGAACCCCACCTGGCTTCCTGTGTCCTCCCATACCCCTCACCATAGGATTCATAGCCATCCATGGACTTGACTGTGAGCAGAAGGTGCTGGTCCTGCAGGTACTCGATGTCAGCTAGAATTGGCTTGAGCTGGGAGGTGGAGAGACCCAATGAGGAGCAAATCCCAACCCTCACCTCCTGCTCCTTCCCATGTACTGCCCTGACACCACTTACTCCTCTGGGTAATCTGGGCTCACTCACACTCAACTCTTAAGGAAGGATCCCAAACTTTTAAGGCTGAAGACACAGCCCTGCATAGACCTTTCTTTTTTTTCTTTTTTTTTTTTTTTTTTCTTTTTTTGGAGAGAGTTTCACTGTGTCGCCCTTAGTAGAGTGCAGTGGCGTCACAGCTCACAGCAACCTTAAACTCTTGGGCTTAAGTAATTCTCTTACCTCAGTCTCCCAAGTAGCTGAGACTACAGGCACCCGCCACAATGCCCAGCTATTTTTTTTTGGTTGTTCTTGTAGTAGTTGTTGTTTAGCAGGTCCAGGCCAGGTTCAAACCCGCCAGCCCCAGTATATGTGGCCAGTGCCCTAACCACTGAGCTACGGGCACCAAGCCTGCATGGGCTTTTCTTAGCACTTAGCATCACTGTAACTAATTAATTTTCTGAGTCCCCAGTGGCCAACAAAAGATCTGATATTTAGGAAAGACTCAACAGCTATTTGATAAATGAATGAACAAACTGCAATGTGGTTCCGCACTCCCCAAATAAAGCAAATGCCCTTACTCTCATTCATGCCCAGCCAAACACACACATGCATGCACTCACACACACACACAGAGACTGCTGGCCCAACCCTCCTGCCCAAGCAAGTTCCTCAACATGTTCTTCTGCAGCTTCAGTGCCCTCATCACAGCCCAGGCCCTCCCACAGCCTCACCGTGGGCAGCTGGCGGGAGGACCACTGCACTTTGAGGAAGTTGATGTTGTCACTGCTCTGGGCATCATTCTCGAAGCTCTTCTTGTACTCTGGAGTGGGGGTGGGGGACACCTAACTTAGTACCACCTCTCAGCTTTCCTTCCCCCTAAGTAGGAGCCTGACTGCTCTGGACACCTCCTGGCCTCCCATCAGCCCTGGCCCACACCCAGCCCTGGGTCCTGCCTCTGACCCTCCAGGCAGGTGGAGTAGAACTCAATGAAGAACTTGGTGCGGCTGGCTGTCTTCACAATGGCCTCGATGCTCTCAAACTCAATATAGGCCTGGTCTGAAGTCTTTGAAAGCCCTGAGAGGAATAGGAGGAGAGCAGAGAGGGCATGAGAGCATTACAGGAGGAATGGGACAGAGAGGCATGGCAGAGCAGGAGGCAGGGCCGAGAGGGGCTTCCACAATCCCACGCCCAGTGTCTAGACCAGCACAAAGAGACAACCCAAGGATGAAAAGCCCATAGAAGAGGGGGCTGGGACCCAGACTGTCTGAGGGCTTACTCCCCAGCAACCTGCTCTCCTAGCCCACTCAGCAGCATGCCTGTGGCCCCAGACAGACACAGACATGTATACACTCATGCACACACACACACACTCACAGGCACACACATCTTGTGATAGCCTAGGTATACAAACATGCTTACACACCCTCACACATCACATTTTCAGAAACATCCCTACACTCACATGTATACATACCCAAACACACAAATACACTTAGGTAGAATCAAGCCTATGCACATCCCCAGGCCAGGTTCAAGGCCCTGAACCCCACTTGTCCCCTAGGCCACCGCCTGGGCCCACCCAGATGTGCCACAACCACAAGCACATCCAGAACAATCACCTTTCTTGGAGATAAACTGAGAAGTAACTCCAACCTCAAATGTCCCAAACACGGGGGAGTGGTCACTGGTAACGATGTCATCGGTGCAACCTGGGCAGGGGATAGGAACGGAGGCTTAGATGAAGCAGGAAACATCCCTACTATCTGCTCCTTCCTCCCCCCCAGGATTTCCCATCACCCTGCCGGGAGGCTCTGACCATAAGAATTGCAGATGATGTGAGTTTCAGGGTAGGATTTCCACAGAATTCTGTCACACCATGAGGGCACATTGGTCCGGACCTGGGACAGGGGTTGGCAGCATGGTCAGAGTGGACATGTGGGGACTGCTTGGCACAGCACCCCCTAAAAGGGAGGCATCTCTCACTTCTATTCACTAGGCCCTAACACCCACCTCCCTCCTGGGATCCTCACAATACCAGGATCCCTTGAAGGCCTCAGAGGGCCATAGAGGCTGGAGTGACAACTGCAAAGACCCAGACCCTTGACCTCCCCCCTCTTGATTCACTTAGGGGGGCCCCTAAGGCTCATGTCATTCCTGGCTCACCCCAGTTGGCTTCTGCTTGTGCCAGGCATACGTATCCCGGGAACCTCGCTCGTAGCGGTAGGTGGGTGGAAAGGATATCTCTTCCTCACCTAAGGAAAGCAGGGGACAGGTGGGGCTCAGGGCCCTGAAACCCAGAGATCCTACCAGCCCCCTAGCCCTCAGAAACTACCTGTGAGGCCCACACTCACTAAATCGAAGGAAGACCTTGTGCTTCTCTCGCTCCAAGTTAAGCTGGTCCACCCTGAGGAGGGGCTCAAACTCCTTCCTGCTGATGTAGTTCAGGATCTCCTGGGGTGGTGAACACAAAGGCTAGAGATGATCCTCTTGAACCAGAGCCAGGGGTGACAGCCCGCCTGGCCCCCAGCCTACTATCTGCCACCAGCAGGACCCTGCTCACACCTGGATATCCATGTCCAGGCGGTAGTTAAGGTCTCCAAACCAGAAGAGGTGAGTGAAACGCAGAGAGATGTCAAAGGCACTGAGCTGCCGGTCGCCCAGCGAGAGCAGCCGCAGGATGTCCAGGTAGTTCTGGTTCCGCCTGTGGTGAGGGGCAGGGGACAGGCCCCCAGGTTCAGGACTTAGCAGTAAGCAGAAATGTAAGTAGTCTCTGAGGTAAGGGTCAGGAACAGACAGAGGGTCTTGGGTTGGGATAAAGGAGGAGAAGGGGCTCTCCTGGGACAGGGCCATCGGTCGGTCGTAGACTGTGATATGGGAGAGAGAGAGGTCTCAAGAGAATAGGGGATGGGCAAAAAGAGACCACTGAGAATGTTCCCCCTCACCGAGCAGTCTTCTCATTTCCGGAGGTGAGATGACAATTTACAAAACCAAATGAGGTGCCATTGAACATAAAGGAGACACCCACAGCTCCCTTGTTCCCTGTCAAGGCAAGCAAGAGAGGAAGCCCTGAGTCACCTCACAGGGCTCCCAACTCTTTCCCTCTGCCCCTCAAAGCAGCAGTGAGAGATCCTACCTTCCCACTCCACAGATGCTAAGAGGCAGGGAGGCCCTGGAATATAGACCCACACCCTCCCTGAGGATCCTCATGGGGCACACATGGTCTGTCTGGATGCCAAGTTGGCTGGTATGTATGCACAGAACCCCTGGAGATCATGAGAGATCCCAAAAATAAGCTGAAAGGCCTTGCAGCTCCCGAGCAGAATGTGTCAGGGGAAGTAAGCAGGAGACCTAGGCACTGGGCCTGGCTCCACCTCTTGCTTGCTATGTAGCCTTGGACAGGTCACTTAACCACTCTGGATTTGAGTTTTATCATCTATGAAAACAGCAAGTGTCCTAGCCTTGCCTTCCTGGTAGGGCTAGAAAAGATTTAGAATATGAATATGCTTTTCAAAGTTCAAAATATCCTATATATGGGGAAGCTGAGACCACCGAAAAGGAGAAGCTCCTGGGCTAGAGAGGAAACAGGAGGCACGACTCTTGTCACCCTCCAGAGCCCACCCACCCTGCTTACCCAACGTGTTGGCAATGCCAGTCTTCACACTAGACGTACTGACATGGCTGATGCGGTTCTCATGCTCTGGCTTGACCAGCACAGCCACCTTGATGTTCCACAGGGACTGCATGGCAATCTGTGGAAAAGGTGTGAGGTCACCCCTGCCTGGGTGCACCCACTGTCTGCATGCCCCCCGCCCCCGGCCTACACTATAACCCTTCTGCCCATTACAGGATAAGGTCTGCTACCCTTCTTCCCAAGGGACCAGAGAGAATGGTCCCTGTTACAGCATGAAGAACTCAGGGTGGATCTCACAGAGGATATGTCCAGGGACCAGAGGGAAAGCCAGTCAAGCTGTGTTTCCCACCTACATCACCCATGAAGTCAAATTTGAGGGTAGTGTCTGAGGACAGAGGACTGGATAAGATGAAGCCCTCCCCTCACCGGACGGTAATCCAGATCTGTGAGTTCCTTGAGGCCCCCGCGCAGCAAGTCCAGCCACTCACGGTCACCCACTGAGTTTTCCTGGGTCCCAAAGACATAGATGTCATGGGGTATGGTCACAGTGACCTCGTCTAGGGTCTTCCCCAGACCCTTTGATGTGAACCAGGATGTCACATTTTTTGGAGGTGGAACACTTCCTGGAGGTGAAGGGGATTGGGGGAGGTCAGGCCTAGGCCCTGGGGCCATCCCTCTCTCCCACCCCATCCCCAGCCCAGGCCTGACCCATGTTCCAGGTGCCTATGAAGACAGAGATCATGTCGGGCTCATCCTGCTTAGAGTGCTTGTTCTTCATGAGCTGTAGCAGCTGGCAGAAGGCCTCTCGCTTCTGGGGACGGTAGCCAGTCAGGGGCAGGTAGGCAGCCAGGTACAACCTCCCCCCAGCCCCCAAACAGGGATATCCTGCTAGATGGCAAGTACCATGAGTGCCTGGATTACTACTATATACCCACTGCTCAAACATGCAAAAAGTGCTGTTAAATGTTCATTGAATGAATATTTGAATCCATCCTCAGGCCACCCATTCTCAACACTCTCACTGCCAGACCCACAGTGACAGGAGGGATGACATGTCCACATCATGTGTTCCCTCTCTTCCCATGCAATGGGGTACACTGGTCTATGGTGCCCTGAAGCCCTCTGTGGGCTGGCCCGGCCTGTTGCTCACCCGAGCACTGACAAAGATGAAATCCTTGCGCTGGGTCCGGTCCTTCTCCTTCTCAAACACAACACCCAGCTTGTTTTGGACACGCTGAGACTTAATGAGCTGGCGGACTAAGGGATGGAGGACAGGTCAGACAGGCCTGTACCCCTTACTGGGGTCTCCACCTGCCCATCCTCCCAGGTCTAGCCCTGGCTCACTGCGGTCGTGTGCAAAGGTTGTCCAGTCCTCTTGAGAGTCCCGCTGTCTCCGCAGCAGCACCAGCCGCCCACCTTCCACATCTACGCTCAGAGTGAATTTCTGAGACTTCCCAATCTTGGTCAGGTCACCCAAGGTCACATCTAGCTTCACCTGAAGGCCGGGAGGTAGGGAGGCTGCTGATAAGATCTTGAGGGCAGGCAGCATCCCCTTTACCTCCAACTTCCCTGTGTCCCTGAGGCCCCCCTGCCTCATACCTCAAAGGCCTGCACAGGAATGGTCTTGGCCTTACGTGTGGATGGCTGCAGTGGAGCCGGGGGTGCTGTGGAGCTCATGTCCTGTAGGGCCTTCAGAGCCTGAAGGCGGCAAGGGGAGGGTATAGTCAGGGAACACACGAAAGGCTGGAGTAGTAGGGGGCACAGATGATGTTGGAGTCAAGGTTAAGCTGTAGCTTTAGGGCCAGAGATCAACGCCAAACCAGTGAGAATGGGAGTGTCAAGGGTCAGAGGTAAGGAGTCAGGCCACCTTCTTCTGGATGCCTGACAGGAAGTCCTTTAGCACTGACAGTTTCAGTACCAAGCTCTCAAGTTCCTGCTCCCCAGTCTGTGGCAGGTTCTAAGGGGAGAAGGAATGAAGCCTGTACATGAGTCTCCTAAGCAGGAGTCCCACACCCCCACCCCCACCCAGCTCCAGATATCAAACCCACCTCCCAGAAGTCTCCCTACAGTCCCACCTGCTGCTGCAAAAGGCGGGTCACCATGGGTGAGCTCTGCTGGTCAAACACCTTGGACAGGATCTCCAGTCCTGACAGGACCTTGTCCACCTCACTAGGGGAGACATCAGGTCAGAAGAACTCCCCACCCTGACCTAAGTACAGGGAAGGGGACACTGAATGTAAAGCCTCTCTCTTCCCAACGAGGACACAAGTGTACAGGTTAGGAGGCAATGAGAAGTTTACTGTTCAGAGTCAGGGTTAGAGGTCAGAGGTCAGAGGTCAGGGCATCTGTGCAGCAAGGGAGTAGGTAAGGACAGGTCAGAGGTAAGGATGTAGTACGTGGGGTTGGACGTCTCAGATACCTGTGCAGCCTCCGGCATGAAGTGGCAAGGGTGCGGGTGAGGTGAGGCAGGTTGCTGGCTCCACCCCGCACAGCCTCCAGGTCCAGTCCATAGCTACCCTTCAGGTACTCATGTGAGATGGTGCTCAGCCCATTGGGAGCACTTCAGAGAGAGGTATAAGTCAGTGGCAGTCCTGCTGACTTATCTAAGGACCCTCACCCTACCCCCTACCCCCTACCCCTACAGGAGAGGGTACTGGTGGCAATCAAAGCAGGATAGATCAGGGTATCTGCCTCTGGGCAGAGATGGGATGAGGATCCCTGGGTTGCTTAGAAGTTCTCCCATCTTTGATAGGGAAGTAGTTCTCCGAGGAGAAAGGGACTTCCTACTCAGTGGAGAGGATGGGGGTCTCACCTCTCAGCAGCTGAAGTTGTGGGAGTCTCAGGGGCTGGCAGAGGGCTGCTGGGCCCCGTTGGGACAGAAATACTGGTGGAACCGGAGCGCGGAGGCAGTGGGGGCTTCTCATCCTCCCCATCTGTGTGTGGACAGAGGTCAGTGGGGCAGCAGATTTGCCAGCTCCCACCCTTTGGAGACTATGGGGGAAAGCCACAGCTGACAGCAATTTCCATGGACAGAGGGTAAAGGGCTCCAGTGTCATAGTTAGGGCTCAAGAAGGGAGGACAGGAAGAGGCAGGTAGACTCCTGGCAGCAGCAGGGAAGGATCTGCACCCGGAGCAGTACCTGAGGCATCACGGTCATCTGGCAGGTCTGGCTCCCGCTCCCCTTCTACAGGCAGCAGCAGGGCGCACACAAGCCCCTGGTTTGGCTGGGTGTACAAACCGATGAGCTCGCCAAGAGTCTGGAAGCGGCGCACTGGCACACCCTGTGATGTCTGCAGGCCAGCAAGTTTGAGAGGACGGGTCAGCCACTAGGTCTCAAAGGCTGGATCAAGGTCAGGGTCAGGGGCCCAGCCTCCTACCTGCACAGCCAAGAAGTCTTCTCCATCAGGCAGAATACGATATGTGTGTACGTGCTTCTGATACCTGATGGCAAGGCGGGGTTGGAATCTGTCACCCCCAGGCTGGGGTCTAAGCTTCAAAACACCCCTTCTTCCAGCCACCAGGTTTAATCCTCTAGTCTCCTAAGCTTGGTTTCCTAAAACCACTTGCCCAGGCTTCCCAGGGAAAATGATGAGGCCAATCCACTTCCACCCTCCTAGTGTTGCCAGCAAGAGCAGGAACGACCAGAATACCCACCCCCTGAGACCTACAGACTCCACATCCACCACAGAGCCCAGGAAGCAACAGGCAGCTCTTTTGTGGCCTCCACAGCTGTCTAAACAGCCCCCTGGGCTGTAGTACCAGTCTGGGCCCCTTGCCAGAGTAGGAGTCCTCAGAAGCCTGGTTAGCCTCTGTTTGCACTTACGGGCAATGTACTAACATGTGTACCTCCTGTGTTTATGTTAGTGTCTGTCTCTGCCGGAGTTGGGTGTGTACAGGACAGTTTAGCTGGAGAATGTGGGTGCATTACTCTAGGCTTCTCCCTGTCTCCAGACACCAGGAAATCTGAAGGACCCCCATGGGAGACCTGGGCCTCTAGAAGCCCCAAGGGTGCTGACAGACGGCAGCAACAGCTGAGTAGGTGACAGCTGAGCCAGACGTCCTCTCAGTGGGGGATGGAAAGTACACTTCCCCAAGGAATCATCCAGGCCTATGTATATTGGGTAGGAAGGGGATCAAATGCCTATTTGAGACCCCACACCTGGGCCACAGGGCCATTCCATCTCCTTCAGGGGCTCTCCTGCTTATGCTGGGTAGGTAACTGTGTATGATTAGGTATGTTCGTTTGTGGACTATGGGTCTGTGTATACTTGCATACCCTTAACAGAACTGTCTCTGTGACAGGCTGGGTAATCAGCATCTGTGCATCTCATTTAATTGTCACATTATTAAGCAGATGTTATTATTATCCCCATTCTAAAGCTCAGGATAGAGGCTATAAGATGGAAAGTGATTTGATTACGGTCACAGAGCTAATAAAAGGCAGAGCAGGGACTTGAAACCACAGCAGAAGCAAGATCCCATGTCCTGCCCTGCTGTCAGATTCCCTGTGCCTGTTGGGGCAGGGATGTGTCTTGAATGCTCTCCATGTACATAAGGGTGTGCACACAGGTAAGCAAGCATTTGTTTGTTTGGAATATCTAAGAAATGACCTATTTACAATCTTACCCTCAGTTTCCTGAGATGCAAAGCTAAAGCCCCTACACACACACACACACACACACACACACACACACACACACACACAATACATACATATATATATGTTTGTTTGTTTTTTTGTGAGAGAGTCTCACTCAGTAGAGTGCCTTGACATCACAGTTCATAGCAACCTCAAATTCTTAGAGTCAAGTGATTCTCTTGCCTCAGCCTCCTGAGTAGCTGGGACTACAGGCACCCACCACAACACCCAGCTATTTTTAGAGACGGGGTCTCGCCCTTGCTTAGGCTGGTCTCAAACCCGTCAGCTTAGGCAATCTGTCTACCTCAACCTCCCAGATTGCTAAGATTACAGGCATGAGCCACTGCACCTGGCCTAAAGCCCGCACATATAGATAGACCCTCACCCCACTAATTCTCTCCCCTGGCAATGGAGCCTGGATTTTCCCTGTCCTGGGATAGTAATGCTCCTCACCCAGACACAGGCCCCAGCTGTCCCCTTCCCACTCAGCAGTTGATCCAGCACCTGCCTCTTTCCCCTCCCTAATTAGGGGGTACGCCTCAGAGGGGGCCAGGCCAGGTCGCAGGACTCCTAGAATACTCACGTGCCTAGGCTGTTCCTTATCAGTCTCCCCAAACCAGGCCTCAGACTTGAGGCATAAGCTGAGACTTGTAGGGTCCCTTCTTCATCATGTCAACTGCTAGACCAGAGTTTTTCAGCCTCTGTACTACTGACATTTTGGGTTGCATACTTTTTTTTTTTTTTTTGAGACAGAGTCTCACTATGTCGCCCTCAGTAGAGTGCTACGGTGTCACAGCTCACAGCAACCTCAAACTCTTGGGCTTAAGCGATTCTTTTGCTTTAGCCTCCCAAGTAGCTGAGCCTACAGGCACTCGCCACAGTGCTCGGCTATTTTTTATTGCAGTTGTCATTGTTGTTTAGCTGGGGCCAGGTTCGAACCTACCAGCCTCAGAGTATGTGGCTGGCGCTGTAACCACTGTGCCACAGGCACCGAGCCTGGGCTGCATACTTCTTCATTGTGGGGGACTGTCCTTTGCACTACAGGATATTTAGCAGCACTCCTGGCTTCTACCTACTTACTAGCTGCCAACAGCCATCCTACTTGTGACAACCAAAAACGTCTCCCTTGGTCTAAGCCAATACAGACTACCCAAAGATGTCAGGAGAACAAAAGGAGAAAGAAGGAACAGAGAGGTGCTTGTGAGAGAGCCCACTGGGGTGGTGAAGACCATGACTACATCTACATCTAAACAGACTACATCTACAGACTACACTACAGACTACATCTAAACAAAGCAGCCCCTCACAGATTCCCACTCACTACTTCCCACTCCAGAAGCCCACTCGGTGTCAGACTGCAGGGCAGGAGTACAGGTCAGGGTGAAAACTGCAAAACTGAGAGTACCAACTCACCCAACACCACTGCCACAAAAAAAGCCGGGCTAGGTACAGGCCACAGGACCCAACCCACTCAGGGAAGTGCCAAGTCTAGCCCTACTCTCAGTACTCATAGCTCAGGGCTAGAACTGCCAGATAACCCCAGCTCAAGCCCAGAGCCAAGCCACACACCTTCGCTCATTGATTCATGACCTAATGGCATGGTCAAATACAGCCTCACCCTCTGCCTCCCCAAGCTCTCCTCTCACCAACTACCCCTATCAGCCATACACAGCTAGGCAGAACCCAAGAGCACTGAAAGGAGCCCTCTTCACATACCCTGTCAGTCCCTCTGCTCCCTCCTGCCCCTGCCCAGCACTCAGACATTCAACCCCTACCTACATTAAACATAACTCCACACACTATGGACTGCACATCCTCACATCTCTTCTACCTGCAGGATGTCTAAGAGGGTCTGCCTGCATTTTTCCCCCATCACAGCCACCCTGGGCAGCACGGAGAACTCCACATCCTCTGCCCTCAAGGTCCCTGAAAAAGTGCTCTGCAGACACACCGCAGGAAGGAAGTACCCCTTGCATCCTTCCTCAGCCCCAAGATAAAGTCAACTCTTGGGGGTGGAGGCCAGACTGGTCAACCCGGGCCCTTCCCACACACTCATTGAACTTCCCGGCCGGAACCCCCACCCCCATGCCGCCCCACTCACAAGACGCAGAGCGCGAAGGCCCCTGCCACGCTCTCACTGTCTCGCACCAGGAAGCTGCCATCGCGGCCCGCCCGGGCCAGCAGCTCCTCCGCCGCAGCGCGGCTCAGATCACGGTGGTACCAGGGCGGGGCCGGGCTGCCCAGCGCGCCCCCGGGGCCCGCGCCCCCCGGGCCCGGCGCCCCGCAAGCCATGGCCCGCGCGGGGCTCAGCGCCGCCCGCGCCTGCTGCCCCGTGCCATCGGCCCTGGGACGCTCGGGGCTGAGGCTGGGGCCAGGCCCGGGTCCTGGACCTGAGGATCCGCGGGCTGGACAGAGCTGGGGATCCGGGTTCCGCGCTCCGCCACGCAGGCCGCCTAGTTCGCCGCGCAGCCGCCGCCGCCAGCAGCGCCGGCCTCAACTTGAGGAGAAAGAAAAGTTTGTTCAGGGGTGGAGGGGGAGGGGCGGGAGCGCAGCGCAGCGCTGGGCGGCTGGCCCCCTCCCCCTCCGCTCGGCCCACGGCCCAGACCACCCCTGCCCCCAACCTCTTTCCGCGGGGATGATGCCCCACATTCCCGCAGGGCCAGGGACATTTCAAACCCCACAATGATCCTGCCCCTCATCACCAACCTGAAGAGATCCAGTCCCCCAACGCCCCTTCGAAGGTGAAGTCCCCCACCCTGCATCCCGATACCTCGGGGCCCTAGCAGCCCCTGGAGAATCCAGTCCTCTTCAATACTCTCAATGGTATGACCCCTAACATCCCCCAAAGGTCTAATTCCACTAAAAATCCTTTCCACTGGGCCCCCGTACAGCCTTTCTAGATCTGGCTTCCCAAACCCGGGAAGGATCCAGAATGGACCTACCCCCATTCCTCTCCCCTTCATCCAAGCGGGCAGGACCCCCAACTCCTGTGAAATCCAGCCGCCTCTTGGATCTGAGCCCCCAACTCCACCGGGTCCGTTCCCGGACAAATCCCACCGGGGGGATCCCCTCTATAGAGTTCCGACTTCCCACACACCCAAGACGAGGTCCAGTGTCCTGGGGCCCCTCACTCATTGTCCCCGGCAAGCCCTCCCCGCCCGGCAGAGCCCTTCCCCCTCTCGGCCAAGTTCCCTGGCACCACCCCCCCACACCCGTAGTCCGGGACCAGGAGGCTCCCCTTGCCCATCCAAAAGAAAGTTCCCTCAAATCCTCCGGTTTCCGACCCCTCCTCAGAGCCCTGGCCACCCCATGCAGACCCCCACCTCCGGGGCTGCTCCGGTGCCCCCTTCCCCGGGTAAGCGGCCCTGGACTCTCAGCGGCCACTTAAGATGGCCATCCACCGCCGCCGCCACAACCCCCGCCTTCCGCCCCGCCCGCCGCTCCGCCCCCGCCGCTCTCCGGGGAGCCGGGGGTAGCACCCCGCGCCCCGCCTCACCCTGCCCCGCGTCTGGGTCCCGGAGCTGCTGACCCGCCGAGCGACCTCGGGCAAGTCACGGCGCCTCCCTAAGCCTTGGCTTCCCGCTCTGTAAAATGGGGATAACGTTAAGGCAGACTCGGTGGGGCTGTGCTTGTAAAGCGCTCGGCACAGGGCCTGGCAGCCAGCCCGCGCTCCCGAACGGCGGCTATTTTTATTATTAATTAAGGAGTAAGGAGGTGACAGCTGTGTAAACTGTAAAGCGCGGCTGCGGAACGAACGGGTATTATTAGCACCCGCCCCAGCTACTCCCTCCAAGTCAACAAACTTGCGCCTCTGTAGGCCGGACGCCGAGCAGGGAGCTCCCACTGCGGGTGAGCCCTGACGCCCCCAATCCTCCTCCTCCCCCTCCCGCGGTGGGGGAAGGCGGAAGATCCCCTAGAAGGGTCTGGCCCACCCACCCCAAAAAAAGCCCTAGCCGGTGGCTGCGTCTCCCGGGAGTCCTCTTCCTGCCCCGCCCCTCCGCCCCCTGGCTCCTTAAAGGCGCAGGCTTCCAGTCCCAGGCCGACTGCCGCCAACTCCCGGGCCGCTGTAGAAGGATCCCTTTAACCCGGGCGAGAACTTTCACTTTGATAAATTGAACCTGTTGACCGAGCCCCTGTCAGTGCCAAGGAGCTCCTTTCTCTATTTCTTTTTCTTTTCTTCTTCTTTTTTTTTTTTTTTTGAAACAGAGTCTCAAGCTGTCGCCCTGGGTAGAGTGTCATGGCATCACAGTTCACAGCAACCTCAAACTCCTGGGCTCAAGCGATTCTCATGCCTCCACCTCTCAAGTAGCTGGGACTACAGGCACCCGTCACAGCGCCCCGCTATTTTTTGGTTGTAGTTGTCATTGTTGTTTGGCGGGCCCGGGCTGGATTCGAACCCTCCAGGTCAGGTGTATGCGGCTGGCGCCTTAGCCGCTTGAGCCACAGGCGCCGAGCCTCCTTTCTCTATTTCAAATATGCATTGGCTTAACCCAGCTGGAACAAACCTGGTATTTGGAGGGGGCTTTGTGGGGCCTTCCACTCTAGATAAAATCACTAGGAGATCCACCCACCATACACTGCCGCCAGATCTTGCCAAGAACCCAATAATTCATCCTCTAGTCTGTGCCCAACTTCCCCCATCAGTCAGTCACCTTTTGGTATGAGAGAAGGTGAGCCTGGGATGAGGGGAACCTTGATGTCAGAGGAGAGTTTGCATACCTGAGTTCCAGTCCTAGCTGGGTCACCCACCTGCTGGGGTACTCTCAGACAGGTACCTGTGCCTCTCTAGGGACCATTGTGGTAGGAGTGTGGAGATAAAAACTTACCCAAGGGCCATGGGGATCAACTCAGACCTGACTACTGGGGGCTGTGCAAAGATAACAACCCTCTAAGAGAGGCTTATCTGCCAATCACTGGAGAGAACAAATGTGCCAGAGGCTTCCGCCCCTGGGAAGCCCCTAAATATTTCTAAACCTCTTTCCATATCTCCAGGACACAGGAACACTGGACCAGCTCCTACTGGCTCTTTTCCTTCTTTGAGGGTCCCAAGATCCAACTCTGCCCTGTCAATCCAAGTCATGTCAGCCAGTGTGAAATTTTTTCACCTCCCTGGGAATCCAGGGTCCTTCCTGGACTCCCATTCCCAGCTTTTCCATTGAAGAACTGAACACAGAGCCAGGCAAAGACTGGAGGTGGAAGAGGGATGTTTAAAGACCAACATAAATAAGACGTTCTGCACCTGGCTTTTGTGTGAGGTTACAAAAGTGACAAGATCGCAGAGGACTGTTAATGTGCAAACACTGGGCTCACTTGCTTTCTAGGCAACAGCTCCTTTACATTTCACAACATTGAGGGAAGGATTATTACTCTCATTTTACTGAAGAAGAAAGGTTTAGAGCAGTGAAACAACTATGTCACTTTCATATAGTAAGTAGCAGAGCTGAGATTCAAACATAGGTCTACTTGCTCTAACCTTAAGGAATTCAGATGCTATGTAACCTGTCTCCTGCACACCTATAAACTCTTCAGACATGGATGTGTCAGCCTATTTATTAGAACTGACTCTTGGAGGAACCGCAAGCTGTGGAGCAGGACTGGATAACAGAAGGGTGGGTAATGGATCGAGGAATACTTAGGGCTTTGTCGTTTGTGGGAGACAAGCTGAGCCCAGCCTGGTCACCCAAGCTGAGGGCAACTAGAGAGCAGGTCTTGGGAGGACTGGACTCAGCCAGGGAGTTGCAGCATCAGGGCCAGGCTGAAAAGGAGAGTCCCAGTCCCCTGGGGCATGGCTCCAGCATTCATGGCCTCAGCATAGAACTTTGCCACTTCCTCGTTGGGGTTGCCCTGGGCTGGATCAAACCACATCTGGATGCAGCGACCACTCCCTTGGCTGTAGTTGCTGACTTTGTAGGAGTGACTCCAGAGGCCTTCACAAAGGGCAGCTGGTGTGGGGAAGTAGGACTCAAATGTGCGGCAGGTGGTTCCAGCTGGGCACTTGTTAACTCCTTCAGAGAGAGATGGTGGACACAGACATTTAGCCACTCAGCAACCAATCTCAAATCCTCAAATACCCTTTTTCCAAACCCCTCCTATGTCTTCCACTCCCAGGCCCTCACCTGAGGACCAGTCCCAGCCCTTGTGCCAGTTGCTTTTGCAGGTGTATGAGGTGCGGCAGGCTTCCCACCACTGCTGACAATCATCTTTGCATAAGGGCACATCCAGAAAACGTTCTTTTCTCCAGCTCTGATCCACCTGGGTGGGAGATGGGGTGGCAGAGCTCTTCTCAGCCAGGGTTGCTGGCAGCCATAGCCTTGAAGGGGACTGAGCTGGAGGGCAGCTTCCAGGGGTGGATGAGGGAGACACCTTACCTGCTGGATCCAGGGCCCCAGATTGGGTGAACACTCATATAGACAGGTGTCCTGAATAAAGTGGCGCCTGCAGGCAGGCTCCATCTTGCCACAGTGGTCCCAGTTAAAGTTATACAGACGGGAAGTGTCCTTATGTAGCTCCTGGCTGGTGTTGACCAAGCAGCAGGCATTCTTCCTCCAGGGACTGCACTGGGTGGGGAAGACACAGAACTAAGTTCCTCCCCTACTACCTCCTTCTGCCAATCTCCAGCTTTTTCCCCCATTTGGTTCTTAATCCCCCCCATCCTAGGCAGGTTGTCCTAGGAACACTCACTGTGATAGCCCCTGTCCCCTTGCCCTCTAGGAATCCCCACTCAGTGTGGGGGTGAGGCAGGGGGAAGACACAATTACAATGGTGTGATCAGTGGACTGTGGGGGGGGGGGCTGTCATTTATACAGTACTTAACACTTTATTATTCATTTAAAAACTTTTTTTTTTTTTTTTTTTGAGACAGAGTCTTAATAGCTCACAGCAACCTCAAACTCCTGGGCTCAAGTGATCCTCTTGCCTCAGCCTCTGGAGTAGCTGGGACTACAGGTGACAGACAGGTGCCCACCACAACACCTGGCTAGTTTTTTCTATTTTTAGTAGAGATGGGTCGCACTCTTGCCCAGGCTGAGCTCAAACAATCCACCTGCCTCAACCTCCCAGAATGCAGGATTACAGCATTCAGTAATCCACCCACCTGACCTAAAAACCAACTCCATGCTAGTCACTATTGTAGATGTTGGGAATTCAGAAGAAAACAAAGCACATAGAAATATATGTTCATGAAACTTACATTCTAATCAGAAAACACAGTAAGAAACTAACAGAGAAAAAATACAGCATGTCTGGATATAATAAATGATATGGGGAAAATTACACCAAGGAATGGGCTTTTGGAGGATAGGATAATTGTTGAAATTTTAAATAGGTTGGGAAAAGCCTGACTGCAAGGTGACGTTTTGGGCAAACGAAGAAAAGGAGATAGCCATGTAGTAATATAATTTGAATAGATTTATTCTTCTTGACAGGTATTAAGATGTGTGTCCCCAGTGGCTAGACCAATGCCAGACACATAGTAGACCCAGGAAATCATTTGCTGAAAAAGTGAATGAAAGACCTATTTGTGATTACCTAACTCTAAACATGTCTCCATCTTATACATAGACACATCATGTTTTTACAAGTCTTGAATATGAAAAAAAAAAAAAAGGCTTTAGTATGTGTAATATGTGCATAGACTGGGTTTTCCAGGACTGAAAATCCTGTGAGATAGGAGGATACATTTAAAGTAACAGAAGAACACATCTGTATCAGTCTTCATTAGGATGATGCTGTGAATAAAAGCATGTGTAGGCTGGGTACACTGACACACACCTATAATACCAGAATTTAGGGAGGCCAAGGCAGGAGAATTGCTTAAGGCCAGGATTTTAAGACCTCCTTGGGCAATATAGCAAGACCCCTATCTGTATAGAATTTTTTTTGTTTGTCACCCTATGTAGAGTGCCATGGTCATAGCTCACAGCAACCTTAAACTCTTGGGTTTGAGTGATCCTCTTGCCTCAGCCTCCTGAGTAGGTAGAACTATAGACATGTACCAATAGAAAAAACCAATGGTTTTTTTCTATTTTTAATAGAGACAGGGTCTCACTGTTACTCAGGCTGGTTTCAAACTTCTAAGTTCAGGAGATTCACCCATCTCAGCCTCCCAGAGTGCTAGAATTATAGGGATGAGCCACCATGTCCGGCCTCAGAATTTTTTAAAAATTAGCCAGGAGGTATGATATACACCTATATTCCTACCTACTCAGGAGAATGAGGTGGGAAGACTACTTGAGTCCAGGAGTTCAAGGCTGCAGTAAGCTGTGATCACACCACTGGACGCTAGCTTAGGCAACAGAGCAAGAGACCCTGTCTCTAAAAAAATAAATAAATACTTTTTTAAAATGCAAACATGTGGCCAGGTACAGTGGCTCACTCTTGTAATCCTAGCACTCTCAGAAGCCAGGACAGGAGGATCCCTTGTGCTCAGGAGTTTGAGACCAACCTGAGCAAAAGCAAAACCCCATCTCTGCAAAACCCCATCTAAAAATAGAAAAAATTAGCCAAGTGTTGTTGTGGGTGTCTGTAGTCCTAGCCACTCAGGAGGCTGAGAAAGGAGGATCACTTGAACCCAGGAGTTTGAGGTTGCTATGAGCTAGGCTGACACCACAGCACTCTCACTTGGGCAACAGAGTGAGACTGTCTCAAATAAATAAATAAATAGCATGCAAACTCTTTTTTAATGTCATTTAATGTAGTCATATCATAGAATTGATATATTGAAATATTTTATTATAAGTTTGTTTTGTTTGTTTCCTCTTTGTATTACATTATATTAATGTTTTAAAATCATATATACAAATAAGTACTATTAGTTTTGAATTTCAGGATAGAGAATCAAGTCTAAAAAATATGGCTCGGCACCTGTAGCTCAAGCGGCTGAGGCGCCAGCCACATACACCAGAGCTGGCTGGTTCGAATCCAGCCTGGCCCGCCGAACAACAATGACAACTACAACCAAAAATTAGCCGGGCGTTGTGGCGGGCGCCTATAGTCCCAGGTACTTGGGAGATTGAGGCAAGAGAATCACTTAAGTCCGGGAGTTGGAGGTTGCTATGAGCTGTGATGCGATGGCACTCTACCTAGGGTGACAGCTTGAGACTCTCAATAAAAAAAAAAAAAAAAAGGTCCAAAAAATATTAGACTAATTGAGTCTAATAGGATTGCAACCCACTGGCATAAATTTTTATAGACTGTGTGAATGCTGAGCCCCTGTATCTCGATCAGAGGGACCTCTTCCTTTTCTGTCCTAGGGAGGTTAGTAAGAGCCATCTCCTCATAGTCTCTCACCTCCAAAGGAGGAGCCCACCCCATCCTACCCCACTGCAAGGGCTGGTCATGTACAACTCTGGTGTGGGGTCAAGTGCTTTTCTGAGGCTCAGTTTCTTCTCTTTGTGTAAGGAGGAGAACATCATCTACTCACATCAGAGCACCACTGAGAATCATGAAATCATGTGCACAAAGCACACAACATCTGTAATAATAAGGGCTCAACCAATGATTACTCAGTATCATCGCCAGTAAGATGTCCTCCTCTGAGGAAGACACCCCTAAAATAACCTCAACCACTGTCCCTGCTCTATCTTCTTCCACAGCAAAAACTCAGTGTACGGAGATGTTTGTCCCCCCAACTCCTCCCCATCACTCTCCTTTCCCCCTCCCTGTCAGAACCAGCCCCGTCCCCAACTAAAACCATACCTGATCATGCAGCTTGTCTTCAGGACCTGGCTTTGTCTTGTGGTGCTTGGCATCCATACAGACATTGAGCAGGTTGGTCCTGCCCCGGGTGCTGAATGTGGGGCTTACCAGGGCCAGAAGCAGCAGAAGCAGCTTCAATTTCCAGGCCATGTCTTTCTATCCCTGCAGAAAAATCTAGGGTAAGGAGACCAAGGCCTGAGGAGAAAGAGCTCCAGGCAGGGAGCCCCTTCAGCCCCAGCCTCAATCCCAGCCCTACAGTGAAAGATGAAGTCAGACTTTCTTTGTTCAGGGCTGAGCTCCTGAGATTCCCTGAGTTTAGGATTGAGAAAGTTGGACCAGGAAGGCTCCCTCACTCCGAGGCTTGGAGGGCTCAGAAGGGGATCTGGGGTTAGGGGGTAGACCCTGAGGGAATCTTCCCAGGTTGGAGAAGAGGCCTTGTACCCTTATCTGAGCCATCGCCTTCTCTCTAGACCTTCTCTCTTTTCCAACCTTTTTTATCTCATGGCACACTTGAACCTATAGTTAAACTTCTATGGCACGCTTAAATTATGTTGATCAAAAAAAAAAAAAAAAAAAAGTGAAAGGCTGGGCACGGTGGCTCATGCCTGTAATCCTAGCACTCTGGGAGACCAAGGCGGGTGGATTGCCTGAGCTCACAGGTTCAAGACCAGCCATGTGTTGTGGTGGGTGCCTGTAGTCCCAGCTACTCGGGAGGCTGAGGCAAGAGAATCACTTGAACCCCAGAGTTTGAGGTTGCTGTGAGCTATGACCCCATAGCTCTCTACCAAGAGCAATAAAGTAAAACTCTTGTCTCAAAAAAAAAAGAAAGAAAAAGAAAGAGTTAAAAAAAAAAAAAAAAGATTATACTCACTGTGCTTCTTTTAAAAGATAATTTAATTATCTTCTTTTGAAAGAACTTGTTTCAAAAATAATTTAATTACTGGTCTACAAAAATTTTCATGGCACACCTAAGATCTCTCACAGCACACCAGTGTGTCATATAGCACACCAATTGGAAATCACTGCCCTAGACTTTATCTACTTTATCTAAGTAATTAAATAGCTCAGGTTGAGGTCCTGCTATCCTGAAAAGGGCCAGTGAAAACAGTGCCCTCCTCCTGCATTGAGCAAGTGCTCTGTATTTAGGCTCCGGGTCATCTGGGTTCCCATGCCAGCTTAGGAACCCTGTTAACTCTGGGGAAGATAGTGCCCTAGCTCTGCTGAGTTCACCAGATGGGCATAAGGATCATGTGACCCACAGGAAAGTGGTTAAATGATACAAAAATGGAAAGAGTACTCATCTTTAAACAGCTTTGCTTCCTCAGACTTTTTCCTTCCTTATTCTTCTAGCCCATCCTGAGTCTGGCCTCCTTAGCTGTCTCTGAGCTGACACAGCAGACCCCTCCTTCACCTCTCAAAAGACAAATGCAGAGACCCTTAGACCTGAGCAACAACATAACAGTCCCCATGTTCGAGAAGCCAGCCAGACAAGCACTTAGAGTCATGAAGGCACCCAGCAAAATTGATAGCCCCCTGCTCCTCTGTCCATTCCTTCCTGTCACCCCCCCCCAAAAAAAACATCCCTACCCATTACAGAACTGTTCCTTTGAGCTCTGTCACTGAAGTATTGAAGAGTTGAACATGGAGACCCCTTCCTCTCCCTCACCATCCCCACATGTAGTTGATCACCAGGCTCTGCCTAGGGACCCTCCATAACCTCACTTCCCATGACTCTATGTTTAGGATCAGGTCTTCCCTCCTTCCCTCCTCCAATTTTGTCCCCTTCAAGTTGCCTTCTCCACAGGAACCAAAGTGATTTTTTTTTTTTTTTTTTTTTTTAGAGACAGAGTCTCACTCTGTCCACCTTGGTAGAGTGCAGTGGTGTCACAGCTCATGGCAACCTCTAGCTCTTGGGCTTAAGCGATTCTCTTGCCTCAGCCTCCTAAGTAGCTGGGATTACAGGTGCCCACCACAACACCCAGCTATTTTTTGTTGCAATTTGGCCAGGGTTGGGTTCAAACCCGCCACCCTTGGTATATGGGACTGGCGCCCTACTTACTGAGCCACAGGCACCGCCCAAAGTGATTTTTCTAAAGAGAAACATGGCCCTCCTCTATGCACAAACCCACCAAGTCTCCGCTGTGCCCTTGTCACCCTTCCCTTCTTAGCATGTCTTACCTGAATCTCCGTTGCTGCTGGGAGAATACACAGCTGTGTCTGAGTTGGTATCTCTGTAGGCTGGCAACAGATCTGAGCCCATGGGCTGTCTCCAGTGGCTTCTGTCCTCAGCGCAGGAGAGACTACAAGTTCTAGTTGGCATAGAATGAAATTTCCCCACTTAGCTCTTCTCCTTCCTCAATTCCTTCTCTTCCTGACCCCACCCTCTTCAAGACTCCAGAGAATCTGTCAATTTAGTCATTTCTGTTTGCATTCATCCTTTACTTACTCATCCAGGATCCACACATGCAATATTCTTCCAAATCTAGAGAATCGCTCATTTCCAAGGGGATCTGAGTTTTGTAAGTATCTGCACTGGTTCTTAGGGTAAGTTCGGTTTGATGATGATACAGTCTAATAGAGAAGAACCCACCAGGCTTTAGGGGTAGGTCGAGGGAACCCAGTGAGAGCTCCATCTGTTGCACAACCTTGGGAAAGCTTTAGTTTGTTCACTAGAAAATACTGTAGCTGGTAGTTGAGAATCATATACAGAAAAAGCCTGGTGTGTACAAAGAAAGCTTAAATGACAGCTATCAGGTTAGTGTATGAGTAGCCAAGTAGATACAGTCAGAAATTGAGATGTAGAAGTCAAGGGATTTACTCAGGATTACAGAAAAATAAAACTTGCCTCAAATATTATAAATGACATTATTTCATCATCTAGCATTTCTGAAAACATAATTAAGCAGTTTTTATGTGTTTTAAAAAATAATTGTAAAATACACATTACATAAATGTAACCACCTTAAAATTTCTTTTTTTATTATTGTTAAATCATAGCTGTGTACATTAGTGCAATTGCCTGTACCCATTCTAAGATGTACCATAGATATGGCCCCACCCATTACCCTCCCTCCACCCAAACCTCCCCCGTCCCTTCCCCTTCCTTGGCCCTTTCCCCATAGTCTTGTGCTATAGTTGGGTTATAGCCTTCATGTGAAAGCTATAATTTAGCTTCATAGTAGGGCTGAGTACATTGGATAGTTTTTCTTCCATTCCTGAGATACTTTGCTAAGAAGA
>CAUYPK010059416.1:0-32355 GCA_963574355.1 Loris lydekkerianus
ATTCACCAAACCCCACCGCCCCCGTCAAAACTTCCCCAAAGATATAATTTTGGTAATACCAATGCACCAACCCCCCCTCACCCCGGGTTCACCCTTCTCAACTTTCTAAAAAAAAAAAAAAAAAAAAAAAAACCCAGCACCATGGGGATCTACACAAAGACTGAACAGTGCAGCAGTGTGGGGAAGGCAGGAGCTGAGGGCTTCCAGCAACTAAGAAAATGAAGCCCAACACTGTCTGCAGGTGCCAGGTGTGGCTGGAAAGCAGGCAAGGTAGGTCAGAAGTGGGGGAAAAGTCAGAGGTCAAGGAACTAGAGGGGAGAGAGCAATGAAAAGCAGGGCAGGTGAGGAAAGAAGCACAGCTGGGGAAAGAGGAGACAGTCTTAGAGTCTAGGATCTTAGGAGGAATGGGTGGTATCAGGGGTGTTAGAGAAACTGTGAGGTTAGGGCCCTTGATGCAACAAAAACTATGGATGCTGATGTCCCTGGGGATGACAAAAGGAACTAAAGTGAAGGCCCTGGGAGCTAGGTACTAAATCTCCCAAGGAAGATGTGTGCAACCCAGAGGGAATTAGAGACTGTGGATGGCTTATGTAGGCACTTACTTATCTTACAAGGACATCTATCTAATTCTGTATGTATGGACACTGCAGGTCTTTCAGTACCTCCTCAGAAGTCCTGAGATTTGTAGATGGCACAATCACTTCCAATGTCCCATTCCATCCTCTGGAAGAAGTAGACCATGGCGCTTTCTACTAGTAAGCCACTCAAGATGGCCAACAGAGAGAGCTTGCGGTTGATGTTCAGGGTCACTAGAAGAAAGATGGCCGCCAATTGAGTTTTTAAGAATTTAATTAAATAATATTGGCAGGTAAATTCTGTGGCAGTGTGAACTGTTTTATAAAGCTATTTCTGAGAACATCCATATTCTTATTATCTATGCTGTCACCTTTTCCCACTGACCATGTACAAGTAATGAGCCTCTGCTTACAACAAAAACAGAGATCCTCCTCAAAGAGACAGATTCCCATGAATATAAAAAAAAAGATAAAAAACGATTCTAAGGTTATAAAGAAAAGACTAGGAAAAAATGATACACCTGCTGTTACAGTTTGTGAAATGATAAGCATTCTGATAAAAAGTGCCAGGTGACAGGTTCATTTAATTTTTTTTTTTGAGACAGAGTCTCAAGCTGTCATCTTGTGGCGTCACAGCTCATAGCAACCTCCAACTTGGGCTTAAGCAATTCTCTTGCCTCAGTCTCCCAAGTAGCTGGGACTATAGGTGCCTGCCACAACACCCAGCTATTTTTTGGTTGTAGTTATCATTGCTGTTTGGCAGGCCCAGGCTGGATACGAACCCGCCAGCTCCGATGTAGGTGGCTGGCCCCAACCCGACAGGTTCATTTAAAATGGCACTTCTCACAATATAGCGGAAAAATGAAGGTGCAGAGGGATGGATACTTGTCTCTGTCCTGGCACAGCAGGAACCGTCCTAGACTGGGAGGCAGATGTGGCCTTCTCTCCTGGCTGACATGTGACTCTGGACCCCGCAAACTGAGTCATGACAGAGACATACTAACGGCTGCCCGACTACCCTCAAAGGATAGAAATAAAGCTCATGAAAGTATTTTCAAAATTGTCAAGTACTATGTGGTTAGATTTAACAATACCGACTACCTGCTAAGTGTAAGGCACCATCCACATGTTGCGTATTATTAATAGCAATGAACAATTCCAATGTCCTGCAGGTTATATAAAAATTATGCTCTAGAAACAAGGCTTTAAGCTCTATAATGGAAAGCTGAAAAGGCAGAATAAAAAACATACCTCTAATTGCCTGAAAATTTGATGTAAGGACAAATACTTTAATGAGTTTGAGGCAGAGAGGTGTGTAGTCATGTTCCCAAATGACAGCCGGAATCAGCAAGAGTTTTCCGTAGCTAGATAATAGCAATGCTTTCAGCAGCAAAACCAAGTTGGGCTTTTTTTTTGCCGTCATGGGCCTTTCTATCCACAGGAAAGTGAAAATGCCAATAAAAAAGGCAGTTTGTTCTAAGGAGAAAATGGAAAATAAAAATGTAAATACCCCCATCCAAAACATATCCCTCTAAAAACAAATAAACCACAATTCCAAAATACAGCTTATCAGCTGACTTCGTAAGAAATATTTTAACAAGATCAAAATTCCTTTTTATTTTATTTTTTAAAAAATAGCCCCCTAGCTTTTGTGTCACATTCTGCTGGTATGATTTCAGAAACAGATTTCAACAGTTCTTCATGAAGTATTCCATCATAAATTGAAGAAAAAGTAACTCCATTAGAATTTTAAACAATTTTCTGACATTCTCTCTAGGAAGTAACATTCTGCTTACAGATCTGTGTAAGTTGTCTCCAAGAAAGGATAAAACAAAGAGATGGAGGCCTTTAAGTCTAAAAGACGGGACTATCCTAAAAATGGGATAACGTATAAAGACATTTTTCTTTGCACATTCTTTCATTATTTGAGTGCCTACTATTTACAAAATTTTGAATATTCTGTCACCTAAATTAAAAGACATCCCTCAATTTTGAATACAATTCTCTCTCTCTCTCTTTTGGAGATAGGGTCTCACACTCTGTTGACTAGGCTTGAGTACAATGGCATTATCAAAACTCACAGCAACCTCAACTCCTGGGCTCAAGGGATCCCCCTGACTCAGTCTCTCAAGTAGCTTGGACTACATACACCTGCCACCCCACCTAGTAAGTTTTCTACCTTTTTTTTTTTTTTTTTTGCAGTTTTTGGCCGGGGCTGGGTTTGAACCCATCACCTCCGGTATATGGGTCCGGTGCCCTACTCCTTTGAGCCACAGGCACTGCCCAAGTTTTCTACTTTTTGTAGAGACCAGTTCTCACTTTGGTCTCCAACTCCTGTCCTCAAGCAAGCCTCCTGACTCAGTTGCCCAAAGTGTTAGGATTAGAGGTGTGAACCACTGTGCCTGGCCTGAGTACGATTCTTTATTCTAACAGAAAGTATTCATAGAAGGACAGAGTCTAGATTAAAAGCAACAGTTCCACTGTATCCTATGGTCAGAATACGGCATAATCTGTTCAGTACCTAGTAAGTAGTAATTTAATGTTCCTTTCAAGTGTGCTATAATTTTATTAGTTGATTACCCAGTGGCATATGTTCTGAGTGGTCTATCTCTAACTTAATTTTGTTCCTATAGACTGTGTTGTTTGTAGTTTAGACTTCTGCAAAATCAGGTTTTTCTGTAACACACATATCCTACTTATAGCAGAGAAAACCACACTCCTCTTGAATGTTCCATGACTTGATACAGTTGACTTTTGGACACCGTGGGTTTGAACTGCATGAGTCCAGTTACACAAGGATTCTCTTCTACCTCTGTCACCCCTGGGATAGCAAAACCAATCCCTCCTCTTCTTCCTCAGCCTACTCAACTTGAAAACAATGAGGAAAAGAACTTTAAAATGATTCACTTTCACTTAATAGTAAATACATTTTCTCTGTGATTTTCTTAATAACATCTCCTTTTCTCTGGATTACTTTATTGTAAGAATACAGACTATATTATAAATAACATAAAATATGGGTTAAGTGAGTACTTATGTTACCAGTAAGGCTTTCTTTCAGTCCACAGCAGACTGCTAATAGGTAAGATTTTGAGAGTCAAAATTGCATGAATTTTTAGCTGTGTAGAGGGTTGGTGCCCCTAACTCCTTGTTGTTCAAGGGTCACCTGTGTAGTTAAACTAAAGAGGTTCCATATGTAGGTGATTACAATCAATAAAAATAATGTAGGATGAGTAACTCACATGAAATTTGATATATTCTTCAGGGAAGACATGCTATCTCCTTTTTTTTTTTTGAGACAGAGTCTCACTATGTCACCCTTGGTAGAGTGCCGTGGTGTCACAGCTCACAGCAACCTCCAACTCCTGGGCTTAGGCAATTCTCTTGCCTCAGCCTCCCAAGTAGCTTGGACTACAGGTGTCCACCACAAGACACAGCTATTTTTTGTTGCCGTTTGGCCGAGGCCGGGTTCAAACCCACCACCCTCGGTATATGGGGCTGGTACCCTGCCCACTGAGCCACAGGCTTGTAGACTGCAAGGATCTGCTCAGACAGGCAGATCATCAGACTTGGATTTTGGATCAAAAACATAATAAAGAATGCCCTAAATAAATACATGGTGAATAACTGATGAACAACAACAATCATCTAACAATGGCAGGTTGTCCCCTACCATTGGAGACACTTTAACAAAGCTAGACCACCTCAGGAATCTACAGAGAAGGCTCTCTTGCACCAGAGAGGTTGGACTAGATAACCTCCACATCCTTGGAATTTAGGATTTATGAGATTTCTGGAATGGCTTCAGCCCTCAGGCTCCTGCTGATCAGGGGGCAGTAAGGGCTGCTGCCTGATACAGGATGTGCAGTGCTGAAAATGATGAATGGGGTAGCCAGGAGACCTTTCTCAGTCTCAACGCCAACACTGACCTGCTTGGGGTGGGGGTTGGGGAAATCATTCACCATTACTATACCTATGTTTCTGCAGTGACAGGAAGAACCCTAACTTACCTACCACAGAGGATGATTGTGAAAATTAAATGAAATACCCATAAAAGCAGTTTTTACATCACAGAATGCTATTTTTATGTAAGATGTTCTTAATAAACTCCTTTAGAATTAAGGTACATAAAATGTTAAGTAACAATAAAAAGAAATTTCTGATTGTTAAAATATCCATTAGAGTAATTGCTATAGGAATTCTACACTGTTTGAAATAAGCTTTTTTTCCTTATATGAGATAAAAAGATATTAGACATACCATAGTTTATCTTCAGAAATGTTTCTGAGCACCTGCTGTAAGCCAGGCATCTGTGTGCTTGAGCTATGTCAGTGATGGAAACAAAGAGCCCTGTCCTTGTACAGTTTGCATGTCAGTGGGGAGGGCAGAGGAGAATGAAAAGACAGTAGTAACTTCCATGATACGTTATAATGTAGGTACCATGAGAAAGACACAGGAGAGCAGGAGTATCAAAAGGGAGGTGACAGCATTGGTCAGGGTATGCCTCATAGAGAAGGTGACATCTCCACAAAACATGAGGGATGTGAGGAGTCAGATGTGGCCACTGAGAGGACGAGTGGCCCAGGCAGAAGGAACAGCCAGCCAAAAGATCCAAAGGTGGAAGTTCACCCACTGTGCTTGAAACAAGTCAACCAGAGAAGCCAGGCCAGAATAGAGAAGATGAGTGAAGATCTGACTTGTTTGAAAGGACCACTCTGTGTTGTGAGCACGCTGCCAGAGAACTGGGCTACAAAACAAGGAGGCCACTGTATTGACGTGGGTGAGATGAAGGTGGCCTGCAGCAGGGTGGCAGCACAGAGAGAGTAGAGAGAAGCAGAAGTGCAGCAGAAGAAAATTCTGAAGTTGGAGCCCACGGGATTTCCTGATGATCTGACTACTGGGTATCAAAGAAAGAGGCATCAGGGATGATTCCAAGGCTCTAGGCAACTGAAAGAATGGGGTAACCTGTCCCTGACCCCAGGAAGGCTGTGGGTGGAGGCAGGTGCCCATCACGAAAGCCTGGTAGTTTTTTTGGTTGTTGTTGTTGCAGTTTGTAGGGGCCAGGTTCAAACCCGCCACCCCCGGCATATGGAGCCAGCACCCTACTCACTGAGCCACAGGCACCGCCCCTTGCTATTTTTCTTTTTTTCTTTCAGTAGAGACAGGGGTCTTGTCCTTGCTCAGGCTGGTCTCAAACTCCTGGGCTCAGGCAATCCACCAGCCTAGGCATCCCAGAGTGCTGGGATTAAGGCCATGAGCTACCGCACCTGGTTTATCTGGCAATTATCAATCTGTTTTAATAAAGATGGGGTCTATATAACTTTCAGACTGGACAATCAGAACTTAAATATTAAGAATTTTATCAATAGGGTGGCGCCTGTGGCTCAAAGGGGTAGGCCCCATATGCTGGAGGTGGCAGGTTCAAACCCAGCACTGGCCAAAAACTGCAAAAAAAAAAAAAAAAAAGAATTTTATCAACAATATTATGCTTCAAATGTTTTATGAAATTTTCTAATTTAATAACCATAACTATTTTCAAAACACACATGTGGCAACGAATAAAAAAGCAAGCATGTAATCTTGACAGACTACCTCGCAGGTCAGTGGTACAGCTAAAAATATAGTCTCAAGTTGTGTGTTAACTAGCTTCTCTTACCAATGATTAAGGCCACATGTCTTTATTTTAATCAGAATAGTTAAATACTAGTTAAGTAAAAATGGAACATGTGGTGTCTCCTTACCTAAAGAGGCGATGGCAAACATTCTGTAGAAATCCCACTCCTTAGCGTATCTGATCAAGTCGTCAGGGGCTGTGTTCTGGCTGGAATCTTGAAGCTGCCACCACCGCAGGTATGCTTCGCAAAGCAAACAAAACATGCAGAGTTTTCCATGGATCTAACAGTCAAAGACATTACCATTCAGTTAGGTAAAGAAATACTCAGTTGCACTTCACATCACCAGGCACAAAGGTAGCTAAGTATTCATGGCTTTGAAGACCATCCCATCTAATTGTTTCTCAAATTTAGAACTTCCTACCTAATAAAGTAGCTAATTGCAATGGTTCTCAGTCAGCAGTGTCCATCAGAATCGTATGTGGAGTTTTTTCAAAATATAAATGTCTAGGCTCTGGTCCCCATTCAGAATCTTTGGTTGTAAAGACAACCAAATTTTGAAACAACTCCAGATTCCAGTGTGCACCCCTCATTGTTTTAAACCTTTCATCATGTATCTTCAACATCTGTCTGTCCTATACTCACAATCAAGCAAAGAATTTATGTGACTCGTGTATGGGTGGAAACAGCAATAAGAGAACAAATTTAATCTGAATATTTCACGATACTGCATAAGAAACTATTAGTCTAAACATAAATTTTCTTTAAAAATGTCTCAGTTGGATGAGTAGAATTCAATATATTAAAAGAGAACAATTAAAAGCTGGAAGTTCTTAAGAGTGGGATTTTGGCTAAAATAGAAAATACTAGGCCAGGCATGGTGGCTCATGCCTGTAATCCTGTTGAGGTGGGTGGATCCCTTGAGCTCAGGAATTTGAGACCAGCTTGGCCAAGAGTGAGACCCTGTCTCTATTAAAAATAAAAAAAAAAACAGCTGGGACTTGTGACATCTTCCTATCGTCCCTGCTACTCAGGAGGCTGAGGCAAGAGGATTGCTCAAGCCAAAGAGTTTGAGGTTGCTAAGAGCTACGATGCCACAGCTCTCTACCCAGGGCAACTCTGTCTCAACAACAAAAAAAGGAAGAAAATACTAGGCAACAAGAATTGGCTTTTTTCCTACGTATTTCTCCTACAGATTGAGCTTGCTCCATCAATACAAAGTGTGGGGACAAAGCATGAGTGCAAAGCCAGTGTGGTCCAGGGGCAGGCATCAGTCAGGCCCCTGAGCTCCTCCCACTGACACACTAATTCCCCTGGTTGCACTCTGCAATTGCCCCCTGGATCTAGGAAGGCTTCAGTTTGGCGGATTTAAAGCTGCCTCCACCAGCCAGCTTATTCTAATATGCAGCAAAGTTTGAGAATCAATGCTCTGGAAATTTAGAGATTACCTGGTTAACTTGGGAGGTGGGGCAGGAATAAGTAAACTGCAACATAACTGTCCAAGTTAGCCCAAATTCAGGATTGCCAGATTTAGCAAACAAAAACAAACGACAGATGCACAACGAATACTTTTTTTTTATAAGTAAGTTCTGTGCAATGTTTAGGACGCGTATACACTAAAAAAATGTGTTGTATATCTGAAACTCAAATTTAATTGGGTGTCCTGTATGTTATCTATCTTTTCTACCCAAACTATTTGAGTTCTCAATTTGCTAAACTAAAAGTATATTTTGAAAAATCAAACTTTATAAATCATGACTTTTCTGATTAAACTCAATGTTATTATTTACCTCATACATTCCTTTAATCATAGAGTAAAAAAGGCAATAAATTATGTTTTTTAATGTTTCCTTTTAATGTTTGTTTCTTTTAGGAACAATTCTCTCCTTATCTGGATATGTTAAATTTTATTTTGTTTAAAATCAGTGATATGTGGCTTGGCACTTGTAGCTCAGTGGCTAGGGTGCCAGACACATACACCAGAGCTGGTAGGTTCAAATCCAGCCCGGGACTGCCAAATAGCAATAATAACTACAACCAAAAAAACAGCCAGGTGCCTATAGTCCCAGCTCCTTGGGAGGCTGAGGCAAGAGAATCATGTAAGCCCAAGAGTTTGAGGTTGTGACTCTCTTGAGACTCTACCCAGGGCAACATAGTGAGACTGCCTCAAAAAAAAAAAAAATCAGTGATATGTGCTTCTACCTAATAAAAGGCAATCCAGATTAAGGTTTGTCAGTTTCCTGCTGGTGATCACATTCTTAAACATTCATAAAGTATTGTGTACCTTTTCAAACCAACACCTGTTATTTCTGGAAACTTCTAGAAATGCTGAGATATGAGACCCACCCTCAAGCTAGCATTTCTTTCTCCTTTTCATAATATTCTTTAATTCTTATTATTCTTTTGGAATGATTCAGAATTCTTCTTTTAACATGCAATAGCATCATCAAGTAAAATAAATAAAAATATTATCATAACTTACATTTATTTTAGTATTGAAAAGAATATGTCGGTAGGCCTGGGCTTTGCATAAAATAGCATTAATCAAGATGATAACAGGATCATACTCAATATATTTGTCTACAGGTTTCTGGCAGGATTTCTGAAATAATATAAGATAATATTAGAACAAGCAAAGTCATACGTTCTGAAATCCTAAAGGATTTCAAATCAGCACAGTCTATCTGGACAGGCCTTGTCAGGCCATACCAGTATCCATTCAGATCCAAAATGTATTATCTACACAGGAAGTGGTTTTAAAGATGTCTAAATATAATCTTCTAGGCTACAAATATAATATTTTAACCCTATACTTAAGAAGCTAAAAAGATATCTGACTTAAAGATTGAGTTTAAGCAGGAAAGTATCCCAGAAGATTCTACCTTCAATCTGTAGGTTCTATTTTCAATCCTACTTTTCATTTGTAGGAATTGGTATAAAATACATTTATAATGTATTTTCACTGATAAATTGTTGCCTGTTGGCTAGATGGCTACAAGTTTGTAAAGAATGAGGCACAGGGCCACTGATACTGAGGTGGCAGATACCAGGGGAAGCCTGTTTGTTTCAACATTAACATCAAGAATATAGAAAGAAAATTGTCTTCTCTGATACAGAAGGGACAGTGGAGAGTGCCAGGCCATGTGTAAGGAACTGGCCTGTGCCGCCTGGCTCTAGATTTTAATCTAGGCCCCCCTGGCTCTCAGCAGTTCCTGGTAAATGAATCTGTTTCCCTTGAAGGGTTATCAGTTTAGAGTTCAGTTTCTTTAGACACATGTGATTACAATGTTATCAGATCCCAGCACCAGTAGAACATGTAAAATGCAAGTATATGAAAACAAGCTCACAGGCCTTCATGCCTATAACCTCACACTTTGAGGCCAAAGTGGGAGGATCATGTGAGGCCATTAGTTTGAGACCCTGTCTCTGTGAAAAACAGAAAAATTAGGCAGTGCAGTGGCACACACCTGTAGTCTCAGGAGGCTGAGGCAGGAAGATGACTGGAGCTCAGGAGTTTGAGGTTGCTGTGAGCTATCATCATGACCCTGCACTTTAGCCGTTTAAAAAACAACCTCTCCACCACCCCCATAATAGAGTCATTAGAAATGTGAAATTTGAAGCAGTATGAGTTACAGAGGTTGCATCAATGTTATAATTTACTTTATAAAACTTTTTGTAGATCACTTTTTGTAGATCTGCATGGTCAATAGTGATCAGGAATATTAAAGGGAAAATCCAGAAATAAACTGTTCATGAGTTTTAAATTGCAGGCCATCCTGCTCTGCTGCCTGGGACATGAATCATCCTTTGTCCAGTGTATCCAAGCTATCAACGATCCCCACCTGTTAAGTCATTTAGTAGCCATCTCGGTTATCAGACTGAATGCTGCAGTACCACAACACATACCCCTCAGATAAGGGGATCACAGGGCTGGCCATAATTCAAACACAAAAACATTGTGAGGATAAAACAGAAGAAGAGATAGATATAAAAATATACTAGAGAGGCCAGGTGTGGTGGCTTACACCTATAATCCTAGCACTCTGGGAAGCCAAGGCAGGAGGATCACTTGAGCTCAGACGTTTGAGACCAACCTGGGCAAGAATGAGACCCTGTCTCTCCTAAAAATAGAAAAATGAGCTGAGCACTGTGGTGTCCACCTGTACTCCTAGCTACTCAGGAGGCTGAGGCAGGAGAATCACTTGAGCCCAGGAGTTTGAGGGTAGTGGAAGCTATGACACTGCAGCACCCTGTCACCGCCCACAAAAAACCCCCAAACACGCACATGCGCGCGCACACACAAGGTGCTAAAAAATGTATACACATTTTAAGAAAGGAAAACCGTGTAAAAAAATTATAATATTTAAGTCCCAGCTGCCTTTTGCAATTATAGGAGATAGAAGATAACAAATGTCATCAGTACATATCAAGTATTACAATTTTAATACAGTCTTTTCCTTTCTTAAAATGTATATACATTTTTGGGCAACCTGTATGTGTGTGTATACAGTATATATGTAGGTCATTACAAAAGTTTTTAGATACCCAAAACCCAAGAAATGTAAGTGAAATAATAGACCAAAACAGTCTCAAAACTTTTGTAGTGACCTATATGTAGACATGTACTAAGATGGTCTTTTACTTACATCAAAGTGCTATAAGAAAATTGAAATACATTGAAAAATATTAACCCTGCACTTCAAATGTAATAAAAAATTGTGTTTGTTTCCAACTTAAGAGTTTCTCCACTTCATTCATGTCATTACAAGAAACAGGTATGTTTTTCCAATTGTTAAATGAACCCATGAAGGTGTATGTATTGTTATCTCAAGTTCAAATCCACTCAAGCAAACTGAGGCATAAGGAATTACTATATTTCACCTGAGCAGAGAGTAAGCCAGCATCTAAACCAAAGTCTCAGAATCAGAAATCCCATATTTATGACAAAGAGCAGTTTTATATATTTCTTCCCTGTGCTACTCATGTGGACCCTCTGTTTATAGACTGGAAGAAGACTAGAAGACATGAGATAGTACTTTATTTTAAAATGAAACCTCTAAGACAGGTGTCCTCAAACTTTTTAAACAGGGGGGCAATTCACTGTCCCTTAGGCTGTTGGAGGGCTGGACTACAGTTAAAAAAAAAAAAAAAAAAAAAAAAAACACTATGAGCAAATTCCTATGCACACTGCACATATCTTATTTTGAAGTAAAAAAACAAAATGGAACAAATACAATCACACCGCTTCATGTGGTCCGCGGGCCGCAGTTTGAGGACACCTACAAAGAGATCAACAAGGGTCCTTAGAATCATAAGTCTAAGGCTGCGGATTTGGACAATTTTCAGCAAGTGCAGATACCAGCACCAGAGACACACCAGCTGTTACTCCTTTTACTTTTGTTCATTTGATAATTATTTTTGGAGACGCTACTACATTTATAACAACAGCTCTCTTTTATTGGCCATTTCATGGATCAGGTACTTCCAAGGTGCTATATATTCACTCTTAGTCAAAGGTCTCAGTAATAGTTTAGAAAAGGAGGAGAAACATGTCAGCATGATAAGGTCTGATGGCCACGGCCATCAGATTATGTAGCATCCCAGTGCTACGGTGAAATGAGCACAGGGTGATGCGGAGCAGAAGAGGCAGCTCCTGGTGTCATGTAACACGCCACCTGTTTCAAGCTTTTTCCATCTGCCCTTCCTGGCATTCCACGTGCTTTACAGATGCTGAGAATCCATTAATGCCTGCTGCTTCTCCCTGGTCAGCTCAGACCTGGCTTTTCCCTGTTCTCCCTCTATTATTTGCTTTTCCCTTATGTGCTGGTCTCAATTTTCTCTCCTCATGCCTTCACCTTGAATGGAAGGAGGAAAACCACACACACAAAATTCCAAACAAATGTCGTACAACATCTTCTTGGAATTGATATTTTTTAAATTCTGTAAACATATTCTCTTATTTTGGCAAAATTCTTCCTTTCCATATAATTTGCTATTTCATAGACAAGTACCGAGAAAAAATAATGTTTTCCTCTAAGAAATCCCTCCAGCACAGGACCATGCACACTCTGGGAATTCAAATAATGCTTTTAGCACTTCAGTCTGAAGATGGCTATGACTTACTTTGTCTGGCTGTGTTCTCTAATTGCCTAATCAATCACATCTCTTTTAGAATATAAATTGGCCAAACCATTCCCTTCATTTATTCTCAAATCTGTTTAATTTTAGTTCTACAATAAGCAAACATATATCTTAACAGTAGAACCCTCAGAACTTTAAGTTCTCAAGGGAAGCACTGTGGTTCATTCATCTTTGCATCCAGCATCCCAAGGATGGGAGCTGAGTGCTGCAGTGCTGAACAGAACGGAAACTTAGGAGAATCTTACAGTAGTCTTGTCTAGTTCTATTTTGTTATCATGTAATAATGAATTTACTAAACATTGGAGCATGTAAAATAAGCCAGGCACTAGAAGATATTAAAAGTACTGTCTTTAAGCATAACGTTAATAAACTGTGAAGAGGGGTTAGCTGAAAGCAAGGGACAATGCTATATTAGATGGAGGAAAAGAACAAGAAAGGTATGAGGTGGGAGGAACAGCAGTGGAAAGCCAAGCAGTGCAATGAGAAAGGAGATCTGGATGAGAAATAGAGGCAGGTGGGAGATCAGGCTGAGTATCTTGCTGACTCCAAATGGTTGGGAAGAGACCAAAGTATGTATCATTTATGCGCTGTAACCACTTAGAAACTTTGGACATTATTGCACACAAATGGCATGATGTCTAAAAACTACTTTTTAGATCTCAGAAGTTGGAAAGCCTTTAAAAGTTAATCACTTCATGGTTTAATAATGATTTTTCCTGAGAAATGCTATGATGACCTAAAGTTTACTATGCATTAGCATATATATTCACTCTTAGTCAAAAGTCTCTATGAGGCCATTACACGGTCTATCTCCTTATGGAATGACTGTGTAAAGAATCCATAATGTACTATGCCACAAATCTAAATAGTGTCTCCTAAATTTAACTCTAAAATGTGTCTCCTGGGAAAGAGAATACAATGTTAGGGGGGAAAGGGGAGGCAGGTAGGGAGAGGTGGCTATTGACCTAAACAGCTATCCAATAATTATTTTGTCTTTCCACAAATGCAAGTATAAAGAAGGATGCTTCTGATGATTAGGAAAGGGATTTTATTAGCTTAATGCCAATAAAAAGATTGTTTTTATATTATTAAAGATCACTAACTAAAATGCATACACAAATACTAGTTTTTCTTTCAACAAAGATCATATTCCCAGTTACAGGGTTATCATTTTCCAGATGGATCATTTTACTGGAGCAGACCAAAAGTTTAGATCATTGGTAAGAAACTGCTCTTTCCCTCCTCCCAGGATGGCCAAAAGTATGCTAATCCAAACACCTGAAAATGGTCCACTCAGCAAATATTTACTGAGTACCTACCATATGTCATTCACTGTTCTTGGTCATCTAGCTGCATTAATGACTAAGACAGACAAAGTCTCTGTCCTTGTGTAGCTCACATTCCAGTAGGAGGAGATGGGAAACAAACAATAAATCAATCATGCAGAATATTACAAGAATATATGCAGAAAGACACAGCTGGGAAGGGTATGGTAATTTTTAATAGGGCAGTCAAGGTAGATGCCCTGAGATGTTTAAAAAAGTACTTGAAGGAGATAAGGAAATTAGCCCTATAAAGAAGAGAAAATGTTCCAGGCAGAAGGCAAAGATCCTGAGGAAGGAGTCTGCCTTGTTGCCAGTAGGACTGCAATGGATACGGGAGGAAGAAAGCAGTAGTAGACTACATAGGACCTTCTAAGCCAGCACAAGAATTCTGGCCTTAACTCTGAGTAAGACAAAAAAATCACTGAAAGGTTCTGATTAAAGCAATGACATGATCTATTTCGTGGCTGCTATATAGAGAAGTGACTAAAGAGGTCTGAAGATGACACAGGAGGACCAGGTAAGAGTTGCAGCAGTAGTCCAGGTGAGACATGGCAGCAGCTTAGACCAGGACTACAGTAGCACAAGTAGCAGATTCTGAACACAGTTTGAAGATAGAGAGCTAACAGTTTGAAGATAGAGAGTTTTGCTGAGCAACTGAATATGAGATGTGAGAGAAAGGGAGGAAGCAAAAATGATTCCAAGGTTTTCTGGTCTTAGGAAATAAAATGGTAGAGTTGCCCTAATTGTGATGGAAATCCAAGTGAAGAAGTCATGTAGATAACTGGATATTTGAGTCTAGAGTTCAGAGGACATGTTAGGGATGGAGATATAAATTGAGGAATTAATGGATGGTACTTAAAGCCTTGTGACAGAGTGAATTTTTTAGGGGAGCTCATGCAGACAGAAAGAGGCCCAGCAACTGAGGCACAGAATACTCCCTGGGTAAAAGGTAAGAGAAATGAGGCAAGACCAGAAGGGAGATTTAGAGAAAACAGCCAGTTAATGAGCAGACAGTAAGAAGAGCTCTGAGTCCTGGCAAGTGCAAAGTGTTTCAAGGAGGAGGAAGTAACAAGGTCAAAAACCACTGATTCTCATTTAACTGAGAATCAACTATTGGATTTAGCAAGTGGAGCAAGAACCATTTCTAGTGAAATGCTGGGTGGGAAGAAAGCCTGATTGAAGTAGACTTAAGAGAAACTAGGAGAGGAAATAAAGACAAGCAGCACAAACATCTCAGTTTTCTTGTCTAGGGGAGAAAAAAAGAGGAGAAGCTAAACAGGGAAGTAGGGCCAAGAGTGTTTTGTTGTTGCTATGGGTGGGTTTTTTGATGGAAGAAATAGCACGCATGCTGGTGGAATGATCCAGCAGACCAGACAAGTGCTTCTACCCAGATGGTCTTAAGTGAACCAGAGAAGATGGGATCTAGGGTCCAAGTGGAGGCACTGGCCTTAGACAGGTATACCAGCAGTCCACCTATAATAACAGTAGGGATGACAGAGTACAGTATATAAGTAACAGATGTTTATACTGAGGTTATGTGGTTGCAAAGCTTGTGGATGTTCTCTTCCTAGAGAAATTGGAAACATGAAGAGAAAGGAGATACATGATGACTGTTCAGAAAAGTGGGAATGTGAGTGGCCCACGGAACACTCTGGACTGCCAGATGGCATGAAGGGCCTACATGAGGTTAATGGGCATGAATTTAAGGTGTTTCCCACCAGCAGCTGCACAGGTTAGGGACAGATGGATTAAACAAGGGTTGACACTTTGCCATGGGAAGGCACTTGAGGAACAGAAAATTGAGGATATATGCACCAGGGGTCCTCAAACTTTTTAAACAGGGGGCCAGTTCACTGTCCTTCAGACCACTGGAGGGCCAGACTATATAGTTAAAAAAAAACAACAAAACAAAACTATGAACAAATTCCTATGCACACTGCACATATCTTATTTTGAAGTAAAAAAACAAAACGGGAACAAATACAATCACACCGCTGCGTGTGGCCAAGGGCTGTAGTTTGAGGACCCTTCACCAGACCATTAAATGGCTGACAACAGATTATACAGTTAAACACTCCCAATTGGTCTACTCCTTTGGGCTTTCCTACAGACCACGTTTTACTAATGAAGAATATTAGAAAATCACCACATCGGAAATGAGACAAACATTACTGATTGTTTACTATGTGACAGGTTCTTGGCTAATCTCCTCAAAGAACTTTCAATTTCAACTTTCAATGTAGACTCTTTATACATAAGGTTATCCCTCTATAAATAGATTATGAACTCCTTGGAAGCAGAATTTTTACTTCTTCACTTTTAATTTTTATACCACCAACACAGTAGACATTCAATAACTACAATAGACGTAACATGAAAAAAAAAAAAAAAGCATTCTAGGATAATTCAACATGGTTGTTAAGTAGAATTCCACATGAAGTAGCTTTGACATGAACCCAAATGTGGACGAACCCGATCTTCAAATTTCTCGGCACAAGGCCTACATACATCCACATCCACCTAACGCTCCATTCGCCTGGTTAGTTACATCTCAGCAACCAAATACGCTCCAGTATGAGAAAAGCGCTGTAGGAAGTGAATTCTCTATCAGTACAGGCATTCATGCAAAAACCTCGATCTAAAGGCTACCAGAGAACCCTGCCTCTCATGGCCCCCAAATCGCGCCCCGCCATTTCCCTTCCAAGGACACCCCACAGCGAACAACTCACGCAGATAGTGATCTTCAGCACACCGTGGCTATAATCTCTGTACAACTCTTTGGCCTCCTGGTTGCATTCGATGCACCGGTACTGGCAGGAGGCTGAGGCAGCAATAGGAGTCTCTGCCACACCATCTGCGTCCCCCTTCCCCGGCCGCAGCTGGCTACGCCCGCCGTTGCCCATTTCACTCAACTACTGCCCAGAACTTCCGATTCAGTAGCCTGCGGAGCTGGGGGGACGTCACACGCCAAACCGGAAGACCTGAGCCGTGGGAGGCTTGTTGGGATTCGTAGTTCCAGCATGAGAAATAAAGCCAAAGGCTGAATGAGATGGGACTACAACTCCCAGCAGGCAATGTTTCCACAGGCCCCGCCCCCTGCCACGGCCCACCTGCCCCCTGTGGATTAGAGGCGGGGCTGCCTGAGAACCAAGGGAGGGCTCCCGCACATGCGCCTTGAGGGAAAATGGCACCTGCCGGCTGCTGGTGCTGCTGCAGCTGGGGCGGCGCTGTGGCTGCCGCGGGCGCAGCCCGGCGTGTCCTACTGCTGCTGCTGCTGCTGCTGCTGGGGGTCCTGTCCGTCGGGCTATGCCGGGGCGCCTTGGCCACCGAGCACTACTCACCACTCTCCCTGCTCAAGCAGGAGCTGCAGCACCGGCAGCAGCAGGAGGCCTCGGCGGGCGGCGGCGGCGGCTGCAGCCCTCAGTCCCGGGACTGGGGAGACCAGTACTCTGCCGAGTGCAGCGGTGAGTGGGTGGCAGCGAACCTCCCGGGCGTCCAGGGCCTAGGGGACGGCGGGGCTGCCGGGGCGACGGGCCCCGGGCGTCCGGGGCCTCAGGGCCTCTGGCTGCGGCGTGTGTTCCGCGGGAACCGGCTCCGCAAGGGGGTCGTATCGGGCAGCTTCCCGCCGCTCCGACCCAAGACTCCGTGCGCCCTCCTACCGCAGCCGCCTCTGGGGTGGGCGGTGGGTAAAGAGCTGACATGTGCTTCCCAGGCCAGGGCGACGTCTCCGAAGTCTGGAGCAACTTTTGAAAGGGTGGAGGGGGGAAATGGCAGGTGGCCTAGGGCAGCTCGGTTCCTGCCGCCTCCCTCCCGCGGATGCCCAGGGAGCAAGGGAAGGGCGGGCGAAGGAGGACTCGGGCCCGGCGACTTGGGGAGCCCGCCCCGGAGCTCCCATGACTTATGGGCATTCCTGGCCCATCCTAGGCCTGGAAATCAGGTTTTCTGACCTCCCTGGTTGATTGTCTTGTATTAAACACAGTCCCTAAAAATTTGATCCCTGGAAGAAAGGAGAAAAAGAAAGGCCAAGTCCTTTTTATCTGTTCGTTGATGGCTTGTTCAATTAAGATTGACCTGGGATCTGTCAGGTGTCTCCCAGGGGGTTATAAGGGCCCTACAGGCCTTAAGCCTAAGTGTGTGGGAGACGTGTGTATTGGAGCTAGGTCAGCTCATTCATTAAGATTCTGCGTTGTTGGCCTCAGTTTAATAACTCATGACAGATGCCTCTGGGGCAAAAAAAAAAGTGTAAATTTTTTTGTTTTGGAGTTCTATAGTGGCTCTTTTTACCCTTCTATTCCCTCCCCTTTTCTTTCCCCTTGGTGAGTTCCCTTATGGCTTGCTTTCAGAAGAGTCTGGCTGTACCCACCAGAAGATGGCTGGTTGTTTTTAAGACTTGGCAGAAGTGTTCTTTAGCGTTGTGTACCTAGGAAGACAATACCTTTTTTTTTTTTTTTTTTTTTAGTCAAGCTGTCAAGATTAGCACAATCTGATTTCCTTTTAGGACAATCTGACTTCCTTGAGGAAGTCTCACTCATTAAGGGGTATGTGACTTCTGTATATTGTGGTAGGCCTTAGCAGATAACAGGATGAATAACATCACCAGCAGTGCATAGTGGAAAAGAATAGTTTTTATCTCTCTCACTTTTGTGGGTTTTTTTTTGTTGTTGTTTGTTTGTTTGTTTCGTGAGACAGAGTCTCACTATGTTGCCCTTGGTAGAGTGCTGTAGCATCACAGCTCACAGCAACCTCAAATTCATGGGCTTAAGATATTCTCTTGCCTCAGCCTCCCGAGTAGCTGGGACTTCAGGCACCCGCCACAACACCCAGCTATTTTTTTGTTGTTGTTGAAGTTGTCATTGTTTTAGGTGGTCCGGGCCAGATTTGAACCCACTAGCTGTGGTGTATGTGGCTGTTGCCCTACCCACTGAGCTACAAGTGCCACCTTCTCTCTCACTTTCTATGACTGTGAGCAAGGGAATTACCTATCTTTGAAAAATCATCTCCTCTCTAAATGCAAGACAATGCTCACCTCATTACAGAGTTTTATTTTCCTCACAAGGGTGCTGTGAGGAAAATGAGAAATAGCTGACGTGTATTAAGTGCTTGTGCTTTGTGCCAGTTGCTATTTTAAGTGCTTTAGATCTATTAGCCTAGTATATTAGTCTATCAGAAAAATAGTAACTGCCTCATTAGATGGTAGCTCCTTTTCTCAGATGAAGAAGTTGAGGCATAATGAACGTGTAGCACCTTTTTGAGGCCCCACAGCTAGAAAAGGAGGAACCCAGGTATTCAGGCTGCAGAGTTTCATTGTAACTACTAGTGGTAATAGTTAGGAAAACAATTTCCCTTTCCTTCTAGTGTCACATAATGCTCACTAGCTAAAGGATTCTAGGCAGAAGACATTTATCAATGAATACTATGAAATTGATTGGTATTATTGATGTAGGTGACTCACTTCATTTTGTGGCATCAGGCTTAGGACAATATTTAAGAATCTTTGTTTGAGCCAACTCTGACTTGTATTAGGGTTTTCCACCAGATAATGATAAATATAGTTTGTTTTTTTATTAGAGGCAGAGTTTTACTTTATCACCCTGGGTAGAATGCTGTGGCGTCACAGCTCACAGCAACCTCCAACTCTGGGGCTACAGGCGCCCGCCACCATGCCCAGCTATTTTTTTGTTGCAGTTTGGCTGGGGCTGTGTTCGAACCTGCCACCCTTGGTATATGGGGCTGGCGCCCTACCCACTGAGCCACAGGCACCACCTAATAAATACAGTTTTTATAACTAGGCAATTGGAGGGATCCTTACATATGGAGAACATTATCTAATGTTCGGCTTCAGAAGGTGAACAATATATTATGAGGCTTTAAGCATAACTTTTTTAAATGTTTTAGTTTTCTTTTTATCTCCCGCCACCCCCCCACCCCCACCCCATACTTACTTTCTTAGTTTGGAAGTTAAAATGTTCTGTTGCAAAGGACTAGCATGAGTCTTTCACATTACATGCCCCTCACCCGCTTACCACCCCACCCCCATCCTCCCCCCATTGCTGACAGGTGATAAAGTGCCTTGGTTACTGTTCCATTCACCCAGCAAGTCATTTCCAGAGTCACCTACTCAGACTACTTGGAGCTCCACTGTCTGTCATATAGCACAAAAGTCGTTTCTGTTATAGAAGCTCCCGAAACACCTTTCATTTTTCCTTCCTCACCCTGGACAACTAGGGAGAAGCTGGACCCCATGAAACCTGCCTCATTCCCTCTTTATCCTAGGATGTTGGGACAAGTTCAGGATTTACAACTAAGTACATCATAGCCTGAGTGGAGGCTAAAGTTCTGCATCCAGGGCCCCCATCTGATGAACACTGGGGTCTAGATAAGTGCCAGAATCTGGAGGTCATCTGTTCTTTAGAATCATACAGATGTGACCTCATCATTCATTGATTATACCATTGTCACTTGCTTGCCTATCCAGCCACAAACCTGTGTATGCCAAGCCAGTCGGTATGCCAAGGACAGAAATAGTAGCACATTCACTTTTCAGAATGCTTGCTTCAGCTTTCAAATTTAAATGGCTATGTTGACCCCTGTTTCAGTCTAAATCTGCTTGTGACGAGCAATGTATGTATTCCCTCCAGAAGAAGCCCCAGTGATGGCAGGTGTAAGGACAGCAGCTGGGAGCCCACCAGTCTGAAGATAACACACTGGCAGTGCCTGGCCTAGCTGTGCACACCACCATTAATGGAATCTTAGTACAAGGGACAGCCTGATACTCAGTGGGCTGGGCTGAGTCCTACCAGATCCACTGCAGAAGTAAGAGACATGGTGATCCCCTGTGCCATCTCTTAGCCTAAAGCAGACAGAGTCTCACTTGGTTGCCCAGCTGGAGTGCAATAGCGCAATCCTAATTCACTGCGACCGTGGACTCCTGAGTTTAAGGATCTTCCCTTCTTACCTTCCCAAGTAGCTAAGGACTACAGGTATGTACCACCACACTGGGCTAATTTTTTTAGAGACAGATCTTGCTGTGTTGCCCAGACTGGTCTCAAACTCTTAGTCTCAAGAGATCCTCCCACCTCAGCCTCCCACAAGTGCTGGGATTACAGGCATGAGCCACCCACCCACACTACATTTCATTTGTTTATTTGAAAAACAAGTATAACACAAATTTATCTCTTTGTTTTGCTGTGGAAAAAATAATTTCCTGTAGAGAAATGGACACTGTATTGTATTAAAATGTTTTTAAAATTAAATTTTCCTTTTTTTCCTTTCCTTTTTAATTGGCCTTATTTTGTTGTAATTGTGGGAGGAAATAATGAACAAGACTTTTTTCTAGTTCTTTTCTCTAGTTTTCTGTTATGTAGTTGTAAAAAGTCTATGCAATTTTATTTAATCCTAAAATTAAAGTAGGTGCTGTTTTTATCCCATTTACCTAAGGGGAAACTGAGGCAAAGAGTAGGATTTGAACCTGTTACGACCATTTTTTGTGTGTTATCTTCAGTAATATTTGCTTGTTATTGTAATTCTTACTGATATTGATAAAGTCTTATAACCTTAAGCTTTGTTGAATGTAACATTCTTTTTTTTCCCAAGCCAAACTGCATCCACCTTTATGAAAGATATTTTTCATAAACGATCATGGTATTGTCAGGCAGGACATGGGCAGACAGTCATTCACAGTATACAACAACTTTCAAACTCCCTTCAGTGGTCTACCAAAAGTCAGAAAGCCACTGTAAAGTCCAGTGAAGTCTTCATTCAATGCTCTGAACAGGGAAGTTTAGAGTGAGAGTTGACATTTCACATTTAGCATGTTGTTTAACAACTTTTCACAAGCCGACCCTGACTTTCAGGAAATGAAATGAAAATGGCAGAATTTATCTGAAGATCCACAATCTACAAATGGAATCCCTGCTCTTTTGAGGGATGCCATCTCAGTGACATCACTGGAAAAGTACAGATTTTTTTACATATTGGTAACCAATTACTGGGGTCAGGTCCTAAGAGGTGACTGGATTTAAGGGAGTTAAGACTATGCTGAAGGCAGAGGGGCAATAAGACATAAAAACAAATTAGTTTTTCCATACCACAAGATGTTTGTGCCAAGGTGGCTGTGCGTCAGGGAACCCTCCTCCTGGGAGCCATGGGTAGTCTCTCAAAACCGGCTCAAAGGAGTAGGGCGCCAGCCCCATATGGCAGAGGTGGTGGGTTCAAACCTGGCCCTGGCTAAAAACTGCAAAAAAAAAAAAAAAAAAAAAAAAATAGAGGGGAAAGACATTTTCCCTCATACCAGTTTAGTTTCGGAGACATTCTATTAGTGACATATGCCCCTTCCCCCCAAAACAATGAAGTGTTCTGTGTGCTAACAACATAGCTTAAAAAAAAAAGTAAAACAAAATTCTGCATTTTTATAAAACTTGAAAAATAGTATTTCAAATTACAGTCACCAGAAGTCCCCAGTTATTACAAATGCACACACTTCACTTGGCATCTCCAGGACTTCAGCTTTCTGTGCCTGTGTTGGCACAGAAAGGAAAGGGAAGATTTGGCATCTCCATTCTCTGCAGGGTTATTCCCCTCCTTACCAGCGTCAGCTTTTCTCTTTTTCCTTTGGGTACCTTTTCTCTCTTCTTTGCAGGGGCCTTTTTAGGCTAGGGCTCTGGCTTTGGAGGAGCAGGATTCTCATCCTTTTTTTGGCTTTATCTCCTTTCGCATCCCCTTCAGCCTTTCTCTCGGGCATGGCGGCAGTGGCAGTGGGATGAAGGCCCTGGACGTTGGGATGTAGCGATGTGTGGGCTTTGGTCGGTCCAGGATTGTTCTCCCCTCTGCTTCACACTGCTCCTTATGTAATCTTAAATAACTTCTGCAATTTAATATTTGTTGTACAAATACAGGGATATGTCACTGAACCTATTATTTTGAACTGTATAATGTTTCTGTCATTGAAAAACTACCTGTGTGCCTACTGGACACTTCCTAGTGTGACAGATCCTGGTGCTATAGCACAGGTGACCAAGGTGCTAGGGTGGTCTGTCTTGGTAAGAAAAGAGATTTAAGTACAGTCATACATTGCTTAGTGGGATCTGTTCTGTTTGAGAAATGTGTGTTTAGGTAATTTTGTCACCATGGGAACATCACAGTATGAACTTAAGCTAATCTATATGGTGTACCTAGGCTACAGGGTATGGCCGATTGCTCCCAGGCTACACACTGGTACAGCCTGTTACTGAGTGCTGTAGGCAGTGGTAACATACGTAAGTATTTGTAATACATGTAAATATTAGATCTAAGCACATTTAAACATAGAAAAGACAATACAATTTTGGTTTAATGTTATGGGGCCATCATTGACTAAGGCACCATTCTGCGGTACGTGACTGTATCAGGCCTAGTAATGTGCCTGGAAGGATCAAAAGCAACACAAGAAGGTGCAGAGTAATGTGGGGGCAGCTAGACAGGGATGCCAGCAAGGTGATGTTTTAGAGAGGGATCTTAGAGATATCTTAATGTGACGTCCCTATTTAAAAGAGCTGCTAAATTAACATCTGGCCTCATCCACTGTTTTAGGAATCTAGGTTCTCTGCTCTTCCTCCCGAAGCTAACCTGCGTCCCATTCTAAGGTAGCATTCATCTTGTATTAAATATGTCTTTATGTGTTCTTTACAGACAGCCTAACAGGTATTTACATAGTTCAGACATATGCATTTTTAGTAATTGTTTCAAAAATGCTTTTGTTTGGGTCTTCTAAAAACAAAAAGAGTGAGTTAGTGACTTTTTTTTTTTTTTTGCTGCCTTAACATTTTTTTGATTGCTCCTGAGTGATGTTGTCTTGTACTTGTATTAATTATATTTAGCTTGTAGAAATTAAGTATCCCAGAATTGAGTTTATTTGCCCACAGTTCTTTGTGGAGAAGAAGAGCATTTAGTGTCTGTCTGTCCAATTTGGGTATTGTTAACTGCCAGAAAAATAGGGAAGTAACGACAAGTGTAGCTCTGGGTTTTTGACAAAGTCAGTAAGACTTAGATTGCCAGTGTGTGTGGCATGTTTCTGAGTTGAGTCATTTAAATATGTGGAGTCAGTGTTACTCTCGCCACACTTAAATCACGGCCACACCTGCTAGAGGTGTATAGGCTAGAGGTGTAGGGAGTCAGTAGAAGGAAACTTACAATGAGGGATGTTTCCTTTTTTGCTTATGAGGAAGTTAAGAACCTCATTTTATGCTCTGTTGAAGAAACTACAGTGGCAATGTGTTTTCTTGATCCTCTGATTTTCTGTATTATTTATGGTTTTGTGGCAGATCTCTCAATATCTTTTTTCCCGTGCACACCTGAGTGTAAGGTGCTAACTTTGAGTGCAGAATGATGAAGAGGTTCTTTATTTCACTGTTATCTCACCAAGTCCTGGCCCCTGTGGCGATGGCAGGAGGGTGTTTGCTTCTTCTGACTAAACGCATCTTTCAGAAAGTCCTGATTTAGAAGTAGCTTTTTGTGCCAAAGCCCTAGGAAGGTGCAGCCTGTGATTAGCTTTTTCATATGTATCTGTTGTCATTAAAAATTATATTTACCTTTTAGAAGGTTTACATGCTGGTAAACATATTCAGCTCTGGGTAATAAGGGTTAATTTTTTTTTTTTTTTTTACCTCTGGGTGAGGGCAACATTTATGTGGCTTGGATTTTAGGACTTATGTGGAACATGGCTGGCAGAAAATGGCAGAACATTCTGTATAAAAACTTGTAAAAAAGGTTCTTCAGCAGAGTGCAGAGATGGCTTAGATTCATTGCACTCAAAACTACTTTTTTTTTTTTTTTTTTTGAGAAGCCTTTATTGCAAGTCAGCTGATAAAGAACAGGAGGAAGCACTCAAACCTGGCTCATAGACCAACTTTTAAAGCTCCGTTTCACAATATTTTGCTTTAAAGAGATCAGTTTGTGGAAGGCTGAGGCAAGGAGGATTACTTGAAGTCAAGAGTTTGAGACCAGCTTGAGGAAGAGTAAGACTCCAGCTTTAGTAAAAATAGAACACTTAGCCGGGTGTGGTGGCGGGCGCCTGTGGTCCCAGCTGCTGAGGCAAGAGGATAGTGAACCCAGGAGTTTGGGGTTTCTGTGAGTTATACTGATGCCAAGGCACTCTAGCCTGGGGCAACAAAGTGAAACTCAGTCTCAAAAAGAAATAAATTTGTTTAGGTTCATCTGATCTTGCAGATAATATAAATAAATGATTTATTGAAGTAGCAGAATTTTTTTTTTTTGAGACAGAGCCACAAGCTATCGGTAGAGTGCTATGGCATCACAGCTCACAGCAACCTCCAATTCCTGGGCTCAAGCAATTCTCCTGCCTCAGCCTCCCAAGCAGCTGGGACTATAGGCTCCCACCACAACACCCAGCTATTTTTTTTGGTTGCAGCCATCATTGTTGTTTGGCAGGTCTGGGCTGGATTCGAACCCACTAGCTCAGGTGTATGTGGCTGGCGCTCTAGCCACTTGAGCCACAGGCACGAGCCAAAGTAGCAGAATTTTAATACTTTAGAGCAAATGCTTTCCGACATTTTCCTTCTGTTATCTGTTTTATTTTTACTTTTTATTAAAATACGATATGTACATAAAAATATGCGTTACAAGTATATATAGCTCAATGAATTTCATGAACTGGATAACTTTGTATAACCAGAAAGAACCACATGGTTAACTACCTGTTTTTAAGCTTGCTTATAAAGTCTTATTCTATGCTAACCCTAGTTTCATTTGGAAAATATTTTCTCCAGCTATGCGTCTAATTCAAGATGCTGCTCAGTACAGGAGACTTGCACACTTCTGCACCAGCTGACTTCTCTTGCAGCTTTTCCCTGTTGATGTTCCTTTGTCACTAATTGTTTTATGCCACTGCCTAGATCTGCTTCAAAATTCCCAGTGGTGTTGATGATGTTTGAAAGTGTGTGTGGGTTGATGAGGTTTTTAGCTCTTAGAAGTAAGTGCGACTTTAGGCATCTGATGTATCTTCTGTGTAGTTTGTAGCCCCAGTCTTCATAACTCACCTGTGTGGGCAACGCCTGGTCACTGTGGGTCGTAGCATCCTCTGTCTGATCTATACTTGCATTGACACACATAATATGCTTGTGTGCCTCTTTTTCTACCCTGTGCAGCTAACACCTTTTCTTTTAGCTTTATACTTTCTTTATATCTGTTAATATTTGTAGTGGGTTCATATAGCTTTGGTCAGATTTCATTCAAGCTTATGTAAAAAACCCTTCTGTCTCTTTTAGATGGTTTTGTTTACTTTGTAATTTAAGTCTCAGTGGGCAGTCTATTTTCAAGTTGTTTTATGTTAACTTACCCAACTCAGGTACTGAAGGATTTTTCATTAGGATAAATGAAGCGTATAAATTCTTCAGAGAATTTTTCTTGTTATTACATTCTAAAAGAAATTTACTTCTTGGGACCACATATTGGAGCCACTGAGCAATGCAGTACACCATGTGCTCAGCAGTGGTTGTCTTGTAAGTGCAGAAATGGATGACAGCAAAAGGCACTACAAGTTGCACCATGCAGCAGTCGCCTGGCCTTGGGTGGTTCCTTCAGCCACACTAACTTTGTCTTCTCTTTCCAGGTTAGCGTTAAGAGTGTTAATATCTAGTGTTTGATCTCTTAAGTTCTAGCCCATCTGTGGGGAAGCCCAGCCGTCCTTGTTCTCATGGGGTCAGCATGCGTCTGTTACAGCTGGAGGAAGGTGGTCAGGTGGAAAGGACAGTGCTGAAGCTGTTGACTTCTGTAAAAATGGGCCGTGGTTTCCAGCTTTCCATCAGTTTTCACGGATGGGCACGAGTGTATCACAAACACATGCTGCTAACAGTGCCACCTTCTCTCCTCCCTGGGAAGTAGTGATTATCGTCTTACTTGACTGGAGAGAAGCAGTGAGAAGAGAACATCCCTGCTCCCCAGAAGCTCAGCTGCCAGTCTGCCTGAAGCTGGACAGGGAGCGGTTGCCTTCTGCTGTGCAGGACAGTGGCCGGCGCTTCCCTGGGGATAGCGCTCCTCTGCCCTGGTCTTATTCCCTCTCATCTTCCATCAGCATGTCTATGTCGTAGTAGCTACCATCTTCAAAAACAAGTTAACAGATGCAGGAGCACATAACCTTCCAGCCACTGCCCCGTCTCTCTGCTGCCTTTTACAGCAGAATTTCTCAAAGGAGATGTTTATGTGCACCGTCTCCACTGTTCTGCTGTCTCTTGAACCTCTGAAGTCAGCTCTTGTCCTGTCACTGCACCAAACTGCTCTTCTTCAACTCCGTTGTTGTGAGGCTTATTAGGAGCAGAAGTCTGAAAGACATTGCTGCACGGAAGTGTTCACTGCTAGGACTCAGCACCGGTAGCGTGAGTTGTGACAAATGTACTATGTTCATTATGTGGCAAGTCCCCCCTTTGCTAAGTCTTATTTTGTGACCTTAAACATGTTTGTTAATGTGAGTTCATTTTGCCTTGTGTACAGTGGGCACAGTGCATGTTCTGCCTGTCTTAGAGGATAAAGAAACAAAGGAAATACTGTTTTTGAAAGCTGTAAAGTACTGTAAAGAACAAAATAAACTTATGGAAAGTAAATACGAGAAATCAACAGAAACCTTAGCAATTTTAGTATATATGTTTACGCTAACATTTAATAGTCATTTTTTGTGGACTGGACTTATATGTCCTTCATTCCTAACATGTCCCTCTGAGGGTTTGTTGTGATAGTTTTTATCTGTGGGTAACAGATGAGGATACTCAGACTAAAGGACTTGCTCAAAGCCAGTGAAGCTTCTGGTCTGATTCAGTCTCGACTGCAGAGCCTGTCCTATTGCATTGGCTCCAAACTAATTAATAAATTGGAAGTCAGTAAAAGACCAGAATTAAATGTAAGACCTAGTTTTTTTTTTTAAATACTGATAAAGTTTAGGTAATTATCTAGTAAGTAAAAAAAAATAAGAACTACTTTACTTCAGGGGTAAGCAATTATAACAATATGAAAATCATTATTGTAACTGTATACACTGTAGCCAAGATGTAAACATTTCAAACAGAGAGTTCTTTTTTTAAAAAGGGTAAATTACCAAGGAGATTCTCCTATTATCAAATATCTTGTCTCACCAGGCTCAGCTTTTTTCTTATTAAATGTAAGCTTTCTTGGAGATCTAACCTACATTCCCAGCTTAATCATCTACTATAAGTTTATTATTAAATGTGTATCTGTAGCTTTTACCTTTGTCTGAAATCCCCTAAATGCTGATACCAGGATAGCTTCCGATTTAACCTCTCGTAAGAAAGCTTGCTCTTTACTTCCCTCTGAAACCATTCATCCGCTTAAACTCCCCATGTTTATTGATGGCCCCACTTCCCCAGTTGCACAGACCGAAACCTGTGTCTTTTCCCTCTTTCCATGCCTCATTTCTCCTCAAAGCCCAATCCTTTTTTCCTTCCTTATCTCTTTCAACTGTGACCTTCCGTTCGATGCCAGGGCCTCTACCTTTGTTCAGACTTATTTTTAACTTGCTTCCCACCTGGCCTTCCTGCTCCGCTCCCCTCCCCTCAGACACCCGTCAATGCTGTCTCTGCCTGTATAAAGCTACCCTGCCTGCTCAGCCTGATACTAAGAAGAAAGGAGCAAATGAACCAGGTACCGATCTTGAGAAGCAAGAAGAAGAAATAAGGGAAATTAGAAAGACTAAATACAGCAAAGCCAATATAAATGAATGAAATATAGAGCGGCAGTAGAATGGACAAATAGACCCAAGAGTTGGTTCTTTCTAAAAAAGAACAAATAAAAAGTTGTAGAGATCTGTTGCACACCGATGTGAATATGTATAATGCTAACTATACTACTAAAAAAGGTTAAGATGGTAACATTATGTAATATGGTTTTTACCACAATTAAAACAAATAGAACAAATTCTTAATTCATTAAATAAATAAAATAGATATGCCTGATACAGCTAACACATAAAGATGCAAATGTGTATTGTGAATGAGGAATATCATCAGAGCTATAGAGGCCAGTAGGATTGAGAAATTATAGAAATCTCTACTAACGAGTTAAAATCTGAAGCAATGAAGACATGGCCAGAGATGGGAACTAGATAAAATTCTGTGCTGTTTTCAGACAGTTTCTCTAGTAATCACTATTAACTTTTCTTGTACAACTTAGGTAAAGATGAGAATTAATGTTTTCCCTATCTAAGGAAATCTATACTATTAATACAGCTAGTTGGACTGTAATTATATATTAAATAATAATATAATTACTTATGGTAGTAAAATAATTTAAGCCATAGTAAGTTAAATATTTTAGGACTGAAGAACAAATTTAACCTTTTCCAACCAGTTGTTGTTATAGCTCTCAGAGCTATTTTTCCATCATAGACCTTGTAAAAAGATATCTACCTAGCAATAAAAATGCTAAGTAAAATATTAGTAGACTGAAGATAGCAAGCAATTAAGATAATAATCTGTCTCAATCAATTAGAGCAGGGGTCCTCAAACTACGGCCCGCGGGCCACATGAGGCAGTGTGATTGTATTTGTTCCCGTTTTGTTTTTTTACTTCAAAATAAGATATGTGCAGTGTGCATAAGAATTTGTTCATAGTTTTTTTTTAAACTATAGTCCATCCCACCAACGGTCTGAGGGACAGTGAACTGGCCCCCGGTTTAAAAAGTTTGAGGACCCATGAATTAGAGTTTATTCTAGAAGTAGAAAGTTGATTCAACTTCTAAAAATTGATTCAATTAGCTTATGTCAAAGGGGAAAAATCATAGTATCATCTTAAAGAAATCCTAAAAGATACTTGATAAAGTTCAACCAGCTTTCAAGATTTCCAGTTTATGGAATTAAAGAATAGGAGAATTCTTCCTGATAGTAAAATACATCTATCAGAGACAACCTTTCCAGTGGATACTATAAATACTAAATGGAAAAGTTTTACTGTCAAAAGTTGAAACTGGGGGTGGTGCCTGTGGTTCAAAGAAGTAGGGTGCCAGCCCCATATGCCGGAGGTATTGGGTTCAAACACGGCCCTGGCCAAAAACTGCAAAAAAAACCCCCCAAAAGTTGAAACTGGGTTATTAAATGAAGAATTAATATCAGGAATAAGCAGGGTACCTGTTCTCACATATTATTGAGCACTTTTGGGGAAATTTCATCTTGTACATTACAATGCTAAACAAGTATACATATTAAAAAAGACTTTGATAAAATTGCATGGAGATGATACTTTGTCATCTGAATAAATGGAGACATTAATAGAACTGTTAAGAATTCAATAAGGTGGGCAGATAAAATATCCAGCTCTGGCCAGTGAGACAAAAGATTTACTCTGTGCTGGTCTCCCATCCAAGTACTAATCAGGCCCGACCCTGCTTAGCTTCTGAGATCAGACGAGATCGAGCGCGTTCAGGATGGTATGTATGGCTATAGACTTATTCTGTGCTGATATTTCTGCCTGGGCCTCTCACATAGGCCTGCAGCCTCCCATCAACCTTTATTTTTATCTTTATCTTTTAGATCTTTTACTTCCTCCAGTTCTTCCTCCAGTCATTCATGGCTAAAACACAAGCTTTAGAACCAGAGTGTCTGGTTTCAAATCCCACCTCTGCTGTTTGCTAGAGAGCAGCCTCAGGAAGATATTTGAAAGTCCCTCCACTTTGTTTTCCTCATCTTTAAAATGGGAATTAGAAAGTTGCCTCTACCCAGTGACTTAAAAGTGAGCAAAGGATATAAATTACAGCATGTGGATATCAGCTCTAAAAGAAGAGACACAGATGGTCAGTAAATCAAGTTTAACTTTTATTCGTATTATGTTCAGATTGGGAAAGATAAAAAACAATGTCCGTCATCTATGGGGGGACGGGAGTTGGTTTATCCATTCATCTCTTGGACATTTGGACTGTTTCTGCCTTTTGGCCACTATAATTAATGCTGCTGTGAACATATGTGTGGTACTTGTTTGAGTCCCTGTTTTCAATTCTTTGAGTATATATCTAGGAATAGAATGGCAAGTCTGATTCACTTTTTTTAATCTTTAAATCTTCACATAATGTAGGTGCTATGTAAATAGTTAAACTGCGTTGTTGAAGGAGTGACAAGGAAAATATGTCTACGTGTTTAGTACAGTTGCAACCATCCATTTTTTTTCTGAATAGTTTTGGTCTAAAGTTGGTTGAATTCAGATTCTGAGTCCTCAGATATGGAAAGCTGACAGGATTTGTCACCATATATGTGTCCATCTAAAAATGGTTAGATGATAGATTTTATATTGTGTTTGTAATTACAATAGTTAAAAAAGGACCAGTGGGTGGGTAGACACCTTTGCTCGTGTGCTCCCAATGTAATTCATTAATTCAGATATTAAGTTCTTATCATGTACAGTGTCTGCCCTTGGCAGCTCAGTCTAATTGAAAAGACAACCAGATAACCAGACAGCACCTGCTAAGCTGTCCATGAGGCCGGGGACATTTCACCAGCAGCCTGCATCAGCACCAGGATGCAGCCACCTGTCTTGGCCTCCCAGACCCATGATAGCTGTCACTGATAAGTCCCTCCTCTGTGATCAATCAGAATCTGGTTTATCATTAGTCTTGTAGGATTTTCAAGTCAACCTGTCCTTCACTAGTTTTGCCTGAGCAAACTAAGAGCACTTGATTTTTTATAAAATACAGATATTGGTAGAAAATAATTTTAAACATCAGAACGCGAGACTATCCAGGGCAGTGGCTTATGCCTAGGTGACTGAGGCAGGAGGATCACTAGAGGCCAGGAGTTCAAGCCTGCATTGAGCTGTTGCCTCACTGCTACACTCCAGCCTTCGCAACACGGCAAGACCCTGTCTCTGAAAGAAGAAAACAAAAATATGGATGTAGATTCTGATGACAGCTTTATACTGCTTAGATAGGTTTATTTCTGAGCCTTAAATTCAGTGGCTCAAACAAATTTCCTTTACGTTGTAGACATGTGGAGGATTGACTATGTGAACACAGCACAGTAAGACACAAAATATGGCCACCGTGTTTACTTTCCATGTGCAATATTGATTTCCTTACTCATCAGGAAAAAATCATCTTAAATATCTTCCTTCTAAGCCTGCAGTCATGAACTACAGGACAATTAGAAAAGGTGCTGCCTTGCTAGCCACCAGCCTTTGCTGTCACACAGACCGTTTCTCTTGTGAGCTCTGCACAGGGGTTCTGACCCTATCTTGCAATTACCACGAGTACAGTTAAAACCGAAAGGATAGGTGAGACTCCATAAGCCAGCTTGTCATGCAGCTGGATACATAGTCTAGTCAGGCCGCCATGGGTCTTTGTACAAGATTTTATTAAAGGTCCTTACAGACATCAGATACGGCTGCCAGAGAGAAGCTGTTGTGCTGTGGGACTGGCTGGGGTATGGCAGGTGGCTCTGGCTTCCTACCGTTCTGTTCTGAGATAGGGGTGGTCAGCAGTATCTCATGATTGGGTTCTGTTGCGTGACCGGAGACGCGAACGAGCAGAAGCTTTGCTGTATGTGTAAAACTCGCTCCTGTAATTATTAAATCAAGAAACAGACCATACACTCTGATATGGTGTATAGCAAAGTTTTTTATTCTAAGTTCAGGTTTTATACTTTTTTAGTCAGGTACACACTTAATTCTTTTAACGATTAGTTTCCTCATTTTCTTACTTTATTTTTACATATCAATACCA